>BMAO01021605.1:0-39396 GCA_019973975.1 Trichonephila clavata | reverse complement strand
ATTCAGGTGATGACTTAGTTTCACGCTATACATAGCCAAGTACAACTGTATATTGATAGTATCACTAATTTCAGTTTAACAAAAAGAAACCTCATACATAAATAAAAATTTGTATTAGCCTTTGTATTCTTACGTATTAGCATCACCACAGCCAAATTGGCGCTAAGCAAATCACGCTATATCCACCAAAATCTGACTAATTTTTTTTAGCGCATTTTTCACATAGTGTAAAAAAAGCGATATTAGCACGCAAAATTCGTCTTCGTTCCATATTTTGTCGTACCTTTTTCTCAGCCAATAAGCAACCGATTGACCTCGGTTTTTCTGCATTTTTGCCCTAGATGAGCCGAATCATATTTAAATTTAATATTTTTTTTAAGCATAGTACACTTTCTGTTAGTAAAAAGTTCATTAGTTGCATTATTGTAAAATACAACATGTGAAAACGCGCTAAAATTACTTGGCCATGCCAATGATTGATATCTTGTTTAATATAAAAACACGCAAGAATCTTTTGTTATTATTGCTTAAGACCCAAACGGTAAGAGTGTATCTGATAGGAAGATGCATCGGTCTTCCAGCTAAACATGTTATATATTTTTTCAACAACTAAATTAGTTTAATATACATTGTTTTACCTTATTTCTGGTATGATTATTCCGAACCTTTCTGGGTTTAGATTTAATTCTGTCATTTCTTTTCAACTTAAAAATTTGATTTATTTTGTATGTAGTCAATTGTAATACCTATTTTGAATTTAAGACTGTGTCAGGTTTATTATTCTATTTTCATTTTGACCTTTATATGTATACATTTGATTCTTCTGTACTGTTTCTGGTTTTAGATTTTATATAGTCATTTTTTCCCAGCTTAAGAATTTATGATGACTTAAGTGTTGCTTTCAAAAATTTCGATTCAATATAAGAAAAAACAAACACATAGGTATCCAGTTTTTTGCCACTGAACCTCATGTTTTTAACAGTTTGAAAATTCTCACCAAAATACAGCAAAGAGATATCCCTTATGAAAAATCTGGAAACTGAAAGAACATTCAGACAGCCTGTAACTCAGAAGCGGAGCAGTAAGTCCTAGGGTTCAACATGGCAGTTTTTATACGCTTCGCCAGATGAGTAGTTGTTCAATTATGATCAAGTGTAAATACCTTAAATCTATTCCAGTTGTTGATAATAAATGAACAGCCCGTTGCACAATAATACTGGATTGCACACAACAAATAAGAAATTGAACTGAAGAGACAGAAGCCATCACCATCATTTGGGACAACTTGGCAAGGGGATGTATCATACCTAAAATTCAACAGCTCGTATACTTGGGTCATTGTTTAGAACAACATATTAATCAACATTAACAATTGAAAATAATTACCTCTAATGGTAGTTCATAAAATAAACGTGGCACTTAACTAAAATAGTAAACACAACATTTAAACAAACATCTAAACAATCAACAGTAACAACTGAAAACCATAAAAATGCATATTAAACCAATTCAATTTAGAATTACTGTAAAGAAAAAAATTATAACATGAAACCTCTGACCACAAAAAAAAAATCAGAAATTCTGGAAGATAAATGACACAGTTTAATCTAAAACCAGAAACAATACAGAAGAATCAAATGAACACATATAAAAGTCAAAATGAAAAAAGAATAATAAATGTGACGCTGCCTAAAACCAAAACAGAAATTACAATTGACTACACACAAATCAGAAATTTGTAAGCTGAAAAAAAAACAACAAAATCAAATCTAAACCCATAAATGGTTCGGAATAATCATTCAAAATATAAGCAAAACAAAAGTGTATATTAAACGAATTTAATTTAGTTATTGAAAAAAATACATAATAGGCTTAACTGGAAAACCAATGCATTTTCCAACTGTTATCTACTGTTATCAAATTAGTGTTGCCAATCGGAAAAATAAAATTTAGAAAAAAATTTTCTTAGGATGATTTTTTTTCGAAAAACAACTGTAATTCCTCCACTAAGAGTTAAAAAAATGAATAAATACAACCATAAATAAGTATATTTACTATAAAATGTGTTGAAATTCCCCCAAAACAGCTCGAAACATTAATTTTCGCAAAGTTAAGACTTGGCATGGCTGATGATGTCATATCTCCATTTAACTGAAACATCTCATAAAAATTGAATTTTAAAAAAATCTAAAGTGAATTTCGAAAAAAACTCTTCGAGGTTAATAGCATAACGACCTATAGCTTTTACATGCCAAGTTTCAAATTTTTGAGTTCCTGGATTTGGCCGGAACAGCTGAAACACACAAACTTTTCCCTGATTAGTACAGATTTAGCTGAAAAATCGCTTAAAAATTGAATTAAAAAAAAAATCTAAAGCGAATTTCGAAAAAAACTCTTCGAGGTTAATAGCATAACAACCTATAGCTTCTACATGCCAAGTTTCATACTTCTGTATTGCTTAATTTCGCCGGTACGGCTGAAACACACACACACACAAACTCTTTCTTTTATTAGTATAGATAAATTAATCTAAAATCATCCCAATACAAACTGCGAATGTCTTGTATTTGTTGTTGTAAAAACACCTGCAGGATGCTCATCAACATCTATTTTTTGACAGTTTACAGATAAGACAATTGGTATTGATTTTTTGCTGTGTCGTCCTGCTTAATTATCTGTCAAATGCAATTATTAATGGATTGCGTAAATCAAGTGTTAATTGTGCTATTTATGAATAAAGAACGTCACGGTCTGTAAAGGAGATCAGAATGATTTACACGAGTATTGCGAAAATAAAGAAATTCAAGTTGGCTTAGTTAAAAATGTTTTTTTTCTTTCTTTCTTGGAATGTATATTGATGAACTTCAAAAACAGAAATAATTCATTCTATAAAGTAATGATCTTTATAATTAATATTAACTTTTTGTTGAGTGCTAAGAATTTCTGTATTTCATTCGCTAATTTAAGAAAACTTTTTTATTCAAAAAAGGGTCCATATAAAAAAAATAAAGGATCTACTACTTTTAAAATTAAATAAATTTCGCATTCTTTCAAAGTATAAAGAATTAGAAGAAACATATACCGCACAGATTCACACATTAATGAATATTTAAATAATAAAAAATCAATTTTAATAATATATAACATTATCGTAATTTTATAGGCTTAATTATATTTTGGTAAACATATATGAAAGTAAGGTATTTTTCAAATCAAAAATGCCTAAAACAGTGATTATTAACATTAGTTATTGTTTGTTTTTCTTTTTTGAAAGATTGGAGGCTATGTAATACTTCATATATGCGACTAGCCAGTTCCAATTCTCTTCGCTGGTTATTTCGTGATGCTGGATGACTATATTCTGTTTTAAGTTATTAATGTCTAAGTCCTAAAATTAAGCTTTCGATTGTATGGAAAAATATATTCTAATGGGCCTACCTTCTTGAACTAAGAAATGACATGACTTGACTCTTTAAAACGCGGAAATTTATTTATATATTATGCCTCGGAACACATTCCCAGGAATCAATTTCCGCAAATCACATCTTTATCGTATATTTACTCAACAAAAGAAACATTCTTACCGAATTCCAACTTGGTAGATCTAGCAGCTCGAAAATGAGAATTTTTTGTATCTATAACGCTCCTTTAATCCCCCAGCCTCCTAGTAAATCGATTTCCACAAAACCGTTCCTAGCGGTTCTCTATTCAACAAAAGAAGCATGCATGCCAGATTTCAAGTTTGGGGGTCAAATAATTCTGTAGATCTCGCGATGAGTGAGTGAGTCGCTTTTCTCCTGCATAAACATAGATTCAATCTTCAAATAAAAATTCAATACGTTAATTGGAATATTTTGTAATATATTTAATGCTTACGAAAAAATGTTAAATTATAATTTTGTTAAAATAAAGAATTTTCAACGATTTTAGGGGGATAAAAGTTGGCTATATTTTTTACCCTTACTAAATATAATTAGAGTATTCACTTTACAATTAGTCATGATCTGAAACAGTACATTGTTTCCTTCTAGTACTTAAGCCATCTTCAAAGTTAAACACATTTTGGAAAATGTCTTTTTCAAATTTATATAAGAAACTTAATTTTTTATAATAAAAACGCAAATTCTATCTTATTGATAAAAAAAAAAAAGAATGGCCTTCCAAATTGTTCGGTCGGGGAAAAAATGAGTAATTTTTTTATATTATTGAAAAAATACTTTTACTTTTTTATTGATTTATATTACAAAATGTTAGTTTATTAATTTATATTATTATTATTCTAAAGGAGAAAAATCTGTCCAAAGCATAACATTTTATAAATTAAAACTCAGCTTTCTAAACTACATTTTGCTGTACGTTTCACATAAAATACTTCGAATCGATTCCTTTCTGGTCTGTGACTTAGATAATCGAAAATAGTTATTGGGTTTTCAAATAATGTCATGGGATTATCAGTAGCAAGTTTTTTTGACAGTTGATCCTTTATACAAACTCAGAGAATAAAAAGCTCTTTCCTTTTGTACTTGTTATATTCAAGCTATACATTTAGGATCAAAAATGGTGTAAGGTAATTTGTTTGCATGAACAAAATAATAAATTTTAAAAATGAATTTCCAGTAAAAATTTCTAACATTCGAATAAAGTAACTTATAAAAATTAAGAGTTTTTTTTGTTTTTCATTTATAAACCCCGTGCACCACGCAATGTATAACACGGAGGGATACAACACAGACAGAAGAAAGGATTACAACACAAACATCCATGCCTTCTCCGGGATTCGAACCCAGTCCCTACGGCACCGCAGTCAGCTACACTGACCACTATACCGGATGGGCGGCTAAAATTAAGAGTTTATGATTAAAAAAAAATTAGTGTGTTTAGACGTCTAATTTAAATATCAATTATGCATTTCATTAAGAAGTTTTTTTTTTCATTGAGGACAAGGACATTTATAAATCCCCGTGCACCACAAAGTATCACATGGGGGCTTATAGAAGTAAGCATGACGTACAACACAATGGAAGAAGAAATTTCTTAAAGTCAAGGATTACAATGCAAACATCCATGCCTTCTCCGGGATTTAAACCCAAGCCCTCGTGCACTGCAGTCAGCGTCACTAACCACTATACATAATCGTCGGCATTAGGAAGTTTTGATTTTTTAAAATGAATCGCTGTTAGTAGAATAATGGTTTCATTAACGTCGTACTTCAAAGAAACAAGAGAGCTATTGGCGATGGACCTTGTAATTTTGAGCCTCGGTCAAGCGAAGAGAACGACATATGATCTGGCATACCCTTCTCCTAACTGCCCCACCCACCAATGGAAGGACAATAAACCTCGACAGATATAATGTGCATCGGTCCCCTGTACATTGCGGGTTTTCAGTGGCACCAGGACTGGCTACGAGTCTGTGACTATAACCATTAAAGAAGTAAGTCGTAAAGAAGGTAGCATTATTATTAACAGGCTTTTATAAGTTTCACTTGCATGTAACGGAATCTTTGAACTCGATTTTCACCCACTTTAAAAGATCAGATTAATTCGAAATTTTGCACATTTGTCAAGGACCGATGACAATACTATAATTTCATAACTTTGTTCCATTGTTCTGATCAAGAATAACGATTCCGAGATTTGGCGACTGATTCATTATGCCGCTTCCAGATTTGGAGACTAATTCCATATACCATTTCAAGATTTGGCGACAAATTCCATATACCATCTCCAGATTCAACAACTAATTCCAGATCCCATTTCCAGATTTGGTGACTAAAGTTATAGCCCTACAAAAGCGAAAACGTTTGCGTCAACAATTTCTTACCATAATATAAACAATTGTCTAATTTTTCTGAAAATGGAAATAAAAAAAATAAAAAGACTCGTGCATATGAAAAAAAAGTTATGTATTTATATGCTATTTAGCTGTGACATTTAATTGCCAAGTTGAGTTGTTCTATATCAAAGTTCCAATTCGGCTGGATGGAAAAATCCCGAGTTAATTAAAGAGTATAAACCTTTTAGATAGTCCATTATTACAAAGTATCTTCCCCGTTATTCCCCGACATTTATGTTTTTTTTTTTTTTTTTTTTTTTTTTTTTTTTTTTTTTTTTTTTTTTTTTTTTTTTTTTTTTTTTTATTCTCCTCGACTTAACGGAACTGGAAAAAATCTGATATAAAATTAAAAAAAAAAAAAAAAAAAAAAAAAAAAATATAACAACTCTAAAGATAAATATACTGCTGTTTGTAAATAATTGAATATCATTGCAGGAGAGATTTAATGTTTGAAGAGAGAAAATTGCGCATGTACTCTGCTTTCCACTTTTGCATATCCGCTACTTCTACATATGTTATCTATATTTTTTTATGCTGCTTCTACATATCTAAGTTAAAACTCTTTCCTCATATGAAAAATATTTCGAGTACGCTAAGAAATCATTTAACAACTGAATGCTCAGAATTCTGTCAAATTGAAAGTTACTAATTATCCGCCTGATTTTGCGATATGAAAGTAGAAAGGTGCAAGCACTATGTTAGCATTAAAATTTTTATAAATCTTATTTAATTTTAATGGGGGAAATATTTATATTATATTTTGTCTATTTCTTATATTAATAAATATGTTTAAAAATACATAATATATATACAATTTTAACTTTTTATTTTTGTTGAAGAAATAATTTATTTTAAGCTGTTTATTTTTATATTAAGAAATATCTTTAAATGATGCAAAATTTATGTATAATAAAACTGTAAATCTGTATTATTGACCTCTATTCTCCAATTCTGCATTCATTACCACGGGAATCGAATTGTTTCAAAAATGCCTTGGTGGCACACTGAATCATATTGGTAGATCGGTTTGTCACGCCACAGCGAAAGGGTTGCCGACCCCTAATCTACCCTATCCATCAGTGTACAAGAGTTAGAAGGAAGATTAGCCATGGTCAAAATAAACACAATTTATTTACAAGTCTCATTAACCTAACAAACCTGAACAACAAAAGATTAGGAAATGCACCTTAAACTAATTATGGGAGCAAAAGCGAGGAAGACAATATAAGTAAAGCTTAATTATAAATTTAATCACTGACTTTGGGAATGTCTTAGCTATACACATTCCAGATAATCTAAATTGATCTACTTCAAGCCGAAGCTAATCCAATTTAAATATCTAATTGGCAAATCATCAATGTTACATATTAAGCAAATAATCTACAGAACACTCTCACCTGACTTTCTATTATTTTGCGTTAATCGTTCGCTGCTATCATTAGCTTCTACCCCCCCCCTCCCTCTCGAACCTGAAAGTTAATGTTTCAATATAAGCCTTAATTTGCATACGTCACATCTTCTTCTTCGGGAGAAAGTTTTCAATAGAATAATATTTAAAGAAAAAGTTTCCCCAAGAGGATTAGCAGGAGGTTCACGAGTAGACCCGTTACAAGATATTTAAATTTTTCCCTTGTTATCTGTACGTCATATGTTTAAAATTTGAAATGATTCTGCATAAAAATACTTCAAAATCACTGAATCGTTGTTCTTTGTTGAATCTCCTGAAAAAATTCCTGGTCTTTATCAAAAATATCCCGAATTCTTTAAAATGTTGGAAACATACATATTTACGATGGCATTTTGATTCGGAAATCATCAAGTTGACATACACCACTTTTAAATTCTTGAGATCCAAGAAAGTTAGAAACTTAGCGAGCGAAGATTAAGTATGATGGATAGTGTGTAAACTTTCCATCTGGTGTGTCATTTCATCACACTTGCCGAGAAAGATGTTAACGTTCCAGTTGTGATATTTAATACCCACAAAATTCCTTCAAAATGATTATTTATGATAGCTTTAATAGTTACACGCAGGTAATGTTCCGTCGAGTGTGTCGCAGGAGAGTTGTTTTACGTTCCAAAGACGCTCCCTGGGATTAAATTTAATTGAGGCATTTGACATTCTGATTGTTTCCAAGGAATACACTTGAATTAAGATTTATCGTATTAAGAAACGGATGAAATATTTTATTTATTATAATGATGCTGAATTAATAATGTTGAATGTGAGTCAAAGAAGTTAATGATCCGTTGAATATTTTAGCTTTGGGGAATTGTGTGGATGATATAACTTGACTTGTTGAGAGTGTTGTGTGCTGATAGTATAAAATTACACACTCACATAAAGAATTTGAGATATCTCTGTTCTGTGAATTCTGTTTTTTTATTTCAAAGTGGAATAAGTTTTTGGTGATATTAGTCCTTAGGGGCCATAAAATGAGTTAAGATTTGATGTATTACTTTTTTGGTGTTGATATGTTTTGTGTTCTAAATCGTTTTGTGATTTTAAAATAAAAATTGCTCTCAAATACTCATTTCAAAACGATTAAAAAATAGAACACTTAATTGGTGTGGTCGTGGTAGCCTAGTGGTCAAGGTAACGGACTTTTGGCTAATGTGTCGAGTTCGAGCCTAGTGCCGCTGAAGACCCGCCGTGCAGAGGCATTGTAAAGTACTTTTACTGTATTCTTCCTCCAATTCTCAAGAATTTTGGGGAGGGACCACGAATGAGGGGCCCTCCCCAAATATGCATGTGTATTTCGTTTAGTATACAAATAAAAAGTAACTTCTCGGAGGGTCAGTATGTAGCTCGAAACCTTTGAGTGAGCTCGATTCTCCCGAGTAAGTAAGTAAGAGGAAGCCGATGCACGAAAAATATGTTGAGGCTCAAACATCCTCCTGTTGGTGTGCAAGTTAGGAGAGGAGGGCTTGTCCTCGTCGTTTGACCAAGATTCTTTGCCAATAGCCCTCGTGCTTTTTTATCGTGCTATTTTAATATAGCACTCACTCACATGACGGGTTAAATGTTTTTTGAAAGATTGAAATAAAATTGATCGTGATGTGAGTGTGGACTACACAATCAAATTTTGAAGCATTAAAGTAAAATAGGCATTGTGATGAATTATATATACAAAATAGAGATTTGATGAATTTTCTTTTTAAAGTATATATGAAGAATTACAGTGTATGTGCAAAAAGTAAGTATAATTTTTTTTTTACTCTTGTGGAACAATTTTAGATTAATATTAAAAAGAAATCAGTAAAATATAACCCCAAAACAGCTTCAAATTACAGTTTAAAATATAGAATTGTTGCCGATTTCATGTTGTACAGTTCAAGGTATTGATTAACACCTTTATTCAGTTCCTGCTATTAGTTCACTCTCTCCTATATATATATATATATATACATTATGACGTGGCTTTGGAAGGGATTTCTTATTAGATCAATATTTATGATGGTTGATGTTTTATTTGGGCGGGATTGACGAGGCAGACCTGTGATTATTTTGTAATCCCTTTTATTCCACATCTTGAAACACATAAGCATACACATATTAAAACACGAAACGCGACACAACACATAACAGAAAGGGGGGGGGGTATCTCCAGAGAAATCTCGATATTTATAGTAAGCGGGATATCACATGATCTGGGTGAGTGGATAGATGTAGTTAATTCAAAAGGTTGCCGTTAGGCGGCTGGCTAGTTTATTATTAAAACGTGGGTACTGAAGGGATGGACCGTAGATAAATCAAAAGATATTAAAGATTAAATTACTGGGAATTATTACATCTCTCTCTCTCTGTATATATATATATATATATATATGTTGTTCAAATTTTCCATCGTTAATAAATGACTTTCTATTCATTCATTCAAATTCAAACACATTTTTTAAAATTTTAGTGGATGGCACTTGATGTTAATAGAGTTTTTAAATATTAATTCATTAATTAAATTAAAAAATAAAAAAAATAACAAAATAATAGTCCAACAGCATATATACAAATGAAAATCGTTCGTCGTGTCCCCGCAATGGATAGCACGTTGGATTTCTAATCCAAAGATCGTTTCTCCGAATCCCAATTGGAATGGCCTAATTTCTGAGAATGTGGTTTTTTTAACGATACTATTTTATTAGAATAATTAAGTTTAATTAAATGAATAAATAGTAACAAAAAAAAGTCCAAAACCATATATTAAAAGAAAAAAGGAAAATGGCTTTCTTTTTTTGTCACTTAATATTGTGATATTCTGTCACATGTGTATATACATATTTATATATTAGTTGTAAATATTTAATAAAATGTAACTGAAATAAATTTTTTCTTTGTTGACCTAAGTAGGAATTGGCTTAATTTTTTAAAAATATTTTTTGTCGAAAACTTAAATTGAGATAATTAAAAATAAGTAAAACGGTTTTATTTTTACACTTCAGCAGATTAGCAATAACTTGGCGCATTTCTTTTATTTCTTCCGTTATATATAATTGTTTCATTTCTTAGCTTAACATTTGCTTAAAATTGATATTTTAAAAAATTCAACCATATTTTGCGATTAGGATCCATATACTTATATATATTCAAAGATAAATTATTTCTCCCTCTCCGTCTCTCTTTCTCTCTCAAACACACACACACACACACACACACACACACCAGAGTTTACTTTTATATTGTTTAAAAACTATTCATTAATTGTATATTTCCAGTAGATTTCGTTTTAATCGTTAACATTTTGAAAGAATATCAGTTTTTTTATCCACTGTATTTATTGCGGACAACTAAAATAGGTCTCTGCATCTCATAATAAACAAATGTAATCGAATTCAGTTCGAAATATACTTCAAAAGCATATTCCTCTTTCAATCATCTGTTGATCGATTCGCGATGATTGTCAACAATCCAAATTTAGTTCAAATGTTGCATTCATAGAAAAAGCATCTAATCTAAAAGTGATTTAAAAATATAATACATCGCAATCTCTCACAAACTCAATCTAGCAAGTTTGTATTCTAAAATCATCAGGAAACGGTAATGCATCAATGCATGATATCGGAAACCCATCGAATTTATTTAATATTGGAAAAAGAATTACTAGTTGATCATAATGCCATCATTCGAAATGATTGCATCATGAACATAAATCACGACAGTAATACAAACGGATTTTTCTCACTTCCACCTTGTTTGAAGAACACTTTGAAAAAGCTCGGGCAGTCAGTTATTAAGCCTAGAAGTAAAAAGAATGCCCAGTGTGTATAAATTTTTCGTCCAGTATCTTAGATCTTTCAGATAGATGTATAACATGCCAGAAAAAATATTGCTATATTAATAATTATAGGACATTATCCTTTGAGAAAGAAAAACCGATTTATCTCTTTATTCAGCTAATTTGTATTGTAATGATCTTATTAGATTTTTTATATAAGATTAATTTTGATAATTCATTAGTATCTTAGGCAATAATCTACGTAATATTGAAATTTAAATGTGGTAATTGGAAGTCTCCTCTGAAATAATGAGATTTTTTCAAGTATATTAAATTAAAAATCAGTTATGAAGGCGATAAGCAACATACATCAATTTGCCGTAGTGAGTGAGTAGATGTTTACGCCGCTTTGTTCAGCTACACGTGGGCTTTTGGTGGCGGACCTCGTAGTTTTGAACCATGGTCAAGTGACAAGGACGACACCTGAGCTGGCACTCCCCCTCTCCTAACTACCACACCAACGGGAGGACGTTTGAGCTCTTGACAGATTTAACGTGCATCGCTCCCCTACATGACGGGTTATCAGTGGTGTTTAGCTCGAACTCATGACAAGCCAACCACGAATCCGTTAACTTGACCACTAGGCTACCGCGCTAGCTTGACCGCTACGCTTTCAATTTGCTGTAAAAGCACTGTAAATGTAGTTTGTTCTTTTTCATAGTGCAAGCTTTGAAAAGTGCGTTGCTTGTTTTTAACAGAAAGTTTTTTGAAATAGCAATGAAAGTGATTAAAGAAAACATATCCGACTTGATTGTTTAGTATCTTCACGCGTAGAAGCAACAAGAAACGTTTAGAGATGAACCTAGTAGTTTAGAACAATGATCAAGTAACAAAAATACTGAGTTCTCCAAACTACTGGTGACCCTAAGAACTTCGAACAAACGTCACCTTCGCGCAGCAGTCGTGGTGTCATCTATCCACCACAAATGCGACCAACCAAGCCGTCTCACACACACATGACGTAACTTTCAAGCCGTCCGAAACTAATGATGCAACAACTCACACGCTCGCCATAACAACAATATCATTCGTTCGCCTACTGACTCATTGGTAGGTCAGTGTATGGCGGTGGTATCTATATAAGCCAGTAACTGCACCCGAACTAACATGATCATTTTCGTCAAGGGATAAGTCATGTGCTTACGGAATGGAAGGTACCGAGAACGAATCTCCTTCAGATATTTAGAACTCGACAAGGACCTCCTTCAAAACCCGGTAAACGGAATCCCTTCTTTATTCTTAACGAACTAGCCGCGAAGCTTGGATTTGCTTATTCAGCCACATTGTAAGCGTGTCTGGATTACTCATATGAAGAAAAGATCGCATTATTTAGGAGATAACTCAATGTATGACTAACTTTAAATAGTTTTTTTTAAAAATGCAAGTAAATAAATTGTATGCTTACCAAACATACTTATTCGGACATTGATTGTGTTATGGCAACATTTCCCTAAGATGAAGTTTTTTAAAAAAATTTATAGAGTTAAAACAATCAAAAATTTATATTTTGAGATGATAGACTCTCAGTATTGTGGACAGTTATTCTTTCTAACCAAGTTCAGGCGAGCGAACATATTTAAAATATATATATATATATATATATTCTTCAATGAGAATTAGTAGTTTGTTTTGAAATATTTTCTTTCGTATACTACCTATAACCAATAAACAAAACTTTGAATAATAAGTAATGGTCTTGTAGACAATGTGGATAAATAACAAAATACTCAAAAATGCACATTACAGAATATTGAGCCTAAACAATTCATTACAATATGCAGAATAAGCATGCGTACGATAATTGAAAATAATTTTCGTAAACAAAGAGGAAAATGTTTAAATTGAAGAAATTGTTGTCTAATCTTGCTTTTCATCCAGTATATTTGCTGATTTATTCTCGAAAAGGTTTGCTTAAATCCAGTTTTTGCGTCATAAAATTCAACAATAAAAGTATTAGATTTATTCAAAATTGTAAAAACTGATGCATAGCTGGACTGTCTAGTTCTATAGTTTATTATGAGCAGCTGTGCGAATATAATGTTTATTTCATTTTTTGTGTCAAATGAGAGCGTTCCGATTGTCAATACAATGCTCGGTATAGTTTGTCTGCACAACTATTAAAGATTGTATTGATTTATAGGAATTTTTTTCTTTGTTACGGATCTTTATTTCAACAGCAGATGTTTCGCAAGGATTTGGAAATAATATAAAGATTTGATAGACAATTCAAAACAATTTAAAATATCGTCTGTAGAATATATAAATACAAATATGTGTATGCAATAATTTGACTTAATATTGCTTAAAATTATAATTTAAAAGTTTTTTTTATCTAAATCACAGTTACGAATCCTTCTACTTCAAAACGCTCTCATTTCACTTCATTTCTACTCATTTCAGATTATTCCCTGTATTTTGATGGATTTATTCGTGCTTTCTTTTGAAGAAGATAAAATCTTAAATTTTTGACAGATAAAAAAAATTAATAATAATAATTATTTCAAAATAAAAGAATATCATGTGAGCTTTCACTTGCCTTATTAAGTGGTTGAAACTTTCCTTAAAATACTTATGTAAAATTTCTAAAAGCAACTAATGATTTCCTTCACTTGAACCTGTGATTATATTATTTCTATTACACATATCCCCCCCCTCCCCGTTTTTTCCTTATACAGTCGGATATCGATTTACCGAACATTTTAATCGTTAATTCGGGATTATTTCGTAAAATCGGGGTCCAAAAAATACAAATTTTCTCACCTTACTTTTGGAGATTCTATAATAAGCAACTACACAAAAAATATACGTTGTTAGAACCACATATTTTTAGCGCGTTTTTCACGTAGTGTAAAAAAAAGCGCTATTAGGATGTAAATTTCGGCTTCGTCTTTCTCGTCTTCGTTCCATATTTTGTAGTACCTTTTTCTGAGCCAATAATTAACCGATTGACCTCGTATTTTCGTCATTTGGTCACATTTGTACCCTAGATGAGCCAAATCATATTTAAATTTAATAATTTAAATTTAAAAAAGATAATTTTTTTAAAATTTTTGTTTTTTAAGTATAGTACTATTTTCTGTTAGTAAAAAGTTCATTAGTTGCATTATTGTAAAATACAACATGTGAAAAACGCGCTAAAATTACTTGGCCATGCCAATGATTAATATCTTGTTTTATTCTGCAGCTAATGATACTAATAGCGAATTATTACGCACCAGTTAGTTGGAGATTTTAAAATATTGACTCAGATGTTTGAAGTTATTTTTAGCGCGTTTTTCACGAAGTGTAAAAAAAAGCGATATTAGGAAGCAAATTTCGTCTTCGTCCTCGTCTACGTTCCATATTTTGTCGTATATTTTTCTCAGCCAATAAGCAACCGATTGACTTCGAGTTTTCGACATTTGGTCACATTTGTGCCCTAGATGAGCCGAATAATATTTAAATTTAATAATTTTTAAATTTAAAAAAAATTTAAAATTTTTTTTTTAAAGTATAGTACTACTTTCTATTAGTAAAAAGTTAATTAGTTGCATTAGTGTAAAATACAACACGTGGAAAAAGCGCTAAAAATTACTTGGCC
Source organism: Trichonephila clavata (assembly GCA_019973975.1). NCBI lineage: Eukaryota > Metazoa > Arthropoda > Arachnida > Araneae > Nephilidae > Trichonephila > Trichonephila clavata. The sequence continues at coordinate 24,708 of BMAO01021605.1, read as the reverse complement.
ATGCCAATGATTGATATTTTGTTTAAATCTCTACTCGAAAGAGTTCTTTTTGACTTTACTCAGAGAAAATACTGCGTCTTTAAAATCCTGCTACATGAGATATGTTTTCACAATCTTTAAACAATGTAAAGCTGTAAAAAATGTAACAGCCCTTGATTGGAATTTCATTATTAATTTCTGCATAACAATCGCTGCGTATTAATAACTTTTCCGTTGTGGATCCCGCTGTAGGTCCAAACATTAATTCATCAACGAAGAAGAATTCGTCACACCAGGAATAAAAGTACTCAACTCATCTTCAGTGGCTTAAGATTTATTTAAGTTTTTAGAAGCCACACACAATTAAAACAAATATAAAAATACATTACTATCAAACATTAAAATATTTACACGCCATTTTTATATCTGAAGCTACAGGGTGTAGCTGACATCGCTTTCTCCGCAATTGTTTTTTTTTTTCCTTCTCTCTTCCTTCCGATGGCAGCGCCACCTATATAGTTTTGTTTTGGTCCTGCGAATCTTACAGTATTCTTTTCCGACAACCTGCCATGGTTCACAAATTTTCAAAAACAAAGTTTTCTGCAAAAAATTCCTTTTTTACAATAAACCTCACTTCCATCAAGAAAGAGAGCAAATGATAAAATTTCTTAAAATATCCCCTGCGTTGTGGAATGGGATGAAATTAAGGAATTTCCTGTCATATTCAAAGCTCACGCAGTAGGTTAGACTCATAATACATCTACATCTGTAAAGTCTAATAATGGGCTGCACCCCCTCGCTGTTGAAAATTTCAACTTAACGGAAACTTTTTTTTTTCTGGCAAAAATGTCATTTGAAAAGAAATCTAATTTTTTCGAATAGAATTTTTTTAGCAGTTGAAATAGTTCATTAATTCATTAATTTTGGGTTTCTTATTCGTTAAATAGTATTTTTTACCTTAATTTCAATCGGGGGGGGGGACGAATTCTTTAACCCGTTTCTTCCTAGGGCATATGCTATTATGCCATGCCAAGGACTCATATGCCTTGCCCACATACGCCATTAATGGAACTCTAGTGATATTGGATTAATATTTAAACCATTTTATACATTCACTTTTTATTATTACTAATTATAAGTTTGCTTACTTTTTGTTCCATTATTCATATGTTATTATATAATATATTTTTCTTACAAATATACATTAATTTCGTGCAAGCACTTAAAACTTAAAAATCTGGTATAAACGGGTTAATAGGGGCTCGTTAAGTTGGGGTCCGACTGCATTTAAAAAGGTAGACAAGGGATAATTCTCTATCTTGATTGTTTTTCGCTTGAGCAGAGAGAATGCTAAATTTTTTGTTCGGATTTTAAAATTATCTAAATAACCCCAATTATTTGGTATTCTTCGTATATATATACTACATAAGTGTGAAAGATTAAATTTTAAATTTAAAAAAAACTATTCCCTCTTTTCAGTGGATTAGTTTTCAACTACATTTAAATTGCACTTTAATTATAAAACATATGTTTTTGTTTTTACTTTATCCTCAGTGAGCAGAACATAAGCATCACAACAAACTGTGATGTATTCATTGAGTGTTGAATTCAGAAGAATATAGTTTTACTTTCTAATTTAAATTATACATTGTTTTAATATGCAAATGAAGGAATAGTTCAAGAAACTCTATCTCAGTTAAAAATAACTGCCTTTCACATATTTTAATGAAACTGCTTTTTACGACTTGCGCTTTTAAATAATTTCTCTCGCCTTTCTCTTTACAATAACAGTATACTTAGTTTATGAAGATATCGTTTTTGTTTCACAGCTCGAATTTATATTTCATTTATATGCATATGAATTATTCTTATGCATCTTCAATTACGATGCACAAATGTTTACGCATTTTCCCATTGAATAGATGTTTACGTTAAAGTATACTTTTCGTATTTACTCTCTATTCAACTCTTCAATACTGATTCCTTTTGATCAAGCCCCAAACTGAATGAAAATTCTTGATTAACTTCATTCAAAGCCAACCATTTGGAAAATCCTGAGGTTTTCAATCTTCATCTTTTTTAATCGAAGTTGCGTTAGTGGATAATAGCGATACCAGAAAGCCTGCAAAATTCTCTCTTCTGAAAAAAAAAAGTTTTTCCAAAAACTACTTTTCCCCCAAGTCTTTGATCGCACGTGTGTAACTATTTCAATATTCAGAATAGATTTTCTTTCACATCTTATCTCCGAGTTCAAAAAAGAAGCTACTAACTAGATTCTGCTAGTCTATACTGATAAAACGGCAGATTGAATTTGTTTATTGTATTTATCTAAATGCGTGTATAATGCTATACCAGTATTTTAACTTTTATCTACATATATTGAAGCTGTTTATAAATATATATTTGTGCAAAGATTATAAATATATATTAATTTATACTCTAGGATTTAGGGAAGGCTTAAGAAAGGTCTCAGCATTTTATCCAGTCGAAAAAATACCCTAATATTGGCATCGCATTTTAATTTTTCTTGTAATTTTATACATCACATTTTATTTTATTCTTTTTATTTGAATTGGTCAATTTTTTTCTGTACAATTACAGTGAAATACGTTTAACGTAAAAAGTCTTAAGACGAAATATCGGTCCACGTGAAATAATAAATGGCCTCGAAAGTACTGTGTATTTTCCTGCATTTTTTCTCTTAACACGAAGCAAAAATCGCTTAACAGGAAAAGATTTCTTTTCTGGGAATGATCAAAATACGGAAAACGCCAGTCGCAAAGGCTAGATTTAAGGGGGGTGGGAAATAAAAGAGATGTGGTTTCACTGGTTTCGTAGAAAGAAGGCTAATTCGACTGAAATACCCTCGGAATAGCCTGTGACACGAGCGCGCGCGAATTCTGTTTATCTAAACTACTTTCACTCCCCCCCCCCCTAAAAAACATCTCATCTCACATCAGTTGGCTTTGGAGTGTGGTGACAAGTACATCGCAGTGTTAATAAAAATCCAAGAGTTTGGTTGGCGTTTTTTCTATTTTAGAAGAATTATTTTGCTAGCAATGGCAAAGAGCTCGGGGGAAAACTAACTTCTGTTAGGAAAACGGAAATCTGTAAAGAATTTGGTATTAATAAATGTTGTATAAAATTTTCATTAAGTTCTTGGGAATGTTTAGTTTCATTGACTTTTATTAAATACATTAGATATACATATCTATATGTGTAAAAAAAATGTACTCTGATAAATTTAATTTTGTTGGATATATATATGGTTTTTTTCGCAATATCTTTTAACGCGGAAAAATATTTCAGTCCCCTCAGTTTTGTTTTAAACGATTTTCATCGTATATTCTGTATTTTACTACTTACTTGTAAAACTATTCTTTTTATTATTGCTTATAACTTTTTTGTTAGAATAAGAATAAGACAATGTATGAAAAATTTTAAATTTTAAGAACGCAATATGATAATCGCTTGTGTTTTATGCATTGAAAACTTATTCACATTGAAATTTTTTTGTATCAAAAAAGAAATTCTAAATTTACATTGTGTTTGAATTAAAATGGAAACAGCCTTAATTTAGCCAAAAATTTAGATTGAGCACTATAAACTTTATACATTAATCATACTGGTGACCAGGGACGTTTTAAGGCATGGGCCAACTGGGCCCGGGGCCACAATTGGGACCTAGTCTCGTTCTCGACCTAGCCTTAATAAGATCACGATTCGAATAATTTCAACGATCAAATGTTGCTTTCAGTCGAATTTTCCAAAAAACTGAGAATTTCAGATGACATGTCAACTGGCTACATGTGATGACCACGTCATCCATGTATAAGCCGAAGTCTACCACCATACACCATCATTATTCAGTCAAAAAGTAGCAGTCGGTCGAGCCAATTTGTACTATTGTAAGTCAAACACATTTATTTGTTTCGAGTTATTGTTTGTACGAGTATTTGACAACGTATGCTATGTTATGTCTACTTATATGGGTTATAGGTGGGGTCAACAGTTGTGTAGAGGCCCAAGGCCTCAAGAAGTCCTAAGAAGTCTGCAGGTGACGTGTAATATGCTCAACATACTGCTGAGGCAGACGAATGGCCAAGTTTACAAACTCGAGACCGGCGTTGTTTCTGTTAAATTGTTAGCTCGACTTCTGGTACCACTAATTTTTCGTCATGATGAAGGGGTGATGCCTATTAAATCTGCGGGGGCTCAAAATTCAAACTTTGGCATGGATTGGAAGCTTGGAGTCATCGCCAACAGCGACGACAATAAACAATCAACAGCATAAATAATTGTGGACCTCCCATCCGGTATAGCGGTTAGCGAAGCTGGCTGCTATGCCGTTGAGTGGCCACGGTAGCCGAGTGGTCTAGGCAACGAATCGTGGCTAGCAAGTCATGAGTTCGATCCCAGTACTACTGAAGACCCGCCATGTAGGGGAGCGATGCACGTTAAATCTGTCGAGAGCTCAAACGTCCTCCCGTTGGTGTGGTGTGGTTGTTAGGAGAGGGGGTGGTGCCAGATCAGGTGTCGTCCGCGTCACTTGACCATGGTTCAAAATTACGCGGACCGTCCCCAAAAGCCCTCGTGTAGCTGAACAGTGGGACGTTAATATTCACTCACTCACTCACTCGCTATGCCGTTGAGCCTGGGAATCCCGGAGAAGAATGTGTATCGTGTTTTTGCAACATGAAGGTACTCTAAATAGCCGTCGAGTTACAAGTCCTTCTGTGAGGTTGGTAGAAGCGGAAGAAAGATGGAAGGCCCTGACCCCCGGGGTGTTCTCCCTCACAATCGAAAGGAACGGAGCTAAAAATCATACTGTCACCTGTATGATGCTGAAGGCAACGGCCAACGACAGGCTTACCTCTAGTCCTTGCCATGATGAATTTCGTGGCCTGAAGTGGCTTAAGAAACAATAACAACAACTAATTGTGGTGTCTGAAAACTGATGAAAATAGCACAAAGAAAAAAAAACTATGCAAATATCGATTTAGCAATTTATCTTTTATTAACTTTGCATTCAAATCTACGCGAAGACTATTAGAGACATGGACTTACATAGGAAAAATCGTACTGTCACCTGTATGGTGCTCAAGGCAACGATCAACGACAGTCTTACATCTAGTCCTTTGCCATGATGAATTCTGGGGACCTGAATCGGACGCAATCGAGATCAAGTGGCATAAGAAACAATAACAAAAACTAATTGTGGTGTCTGAAAACTGATGAAAATAACACAAAGAAAAAAACTATGCAAATATCGATTTAGTAATTTATTGTTTATTAACCTTGCATTCAAAGCTACGCGAGGACTATTGGAAACTGGACTTACCCATGATTCGACGGAAGCAATGCCAGCGACGAGATCGCGATTGCGATCCTTTTTGTACCGTGGCCATTACAAATTTCAAAACATTCGTTGAAAATTAATCTAATTAAATTTGACAGAAATGGGCGCCTGTTAATAAAAATGGTTTGTTTATAACAGTATGGTTTTTAGGTAAGAGTGATCTAGAAAATAGCATTCTTAGAGAAATATTGGAGAAATTCATAGGAAAAATTAAAAATTCTGTGAAAAAAAATTCGTGTAATTTACTTTATATATATTTAGTGCCATTAAGAAACAATCAAAGTAGTTTCTAAACGTATTCCTGTTATAAACACTCATAAAATTTCCTTCAGCCTTTAAGTTCTTCTCTAAACTTAATCTTTAAGACCGGTAGAGTTAAAAACTTACTTCCTATAACTCTTAGTTTAGATTACTTGAAATCTACTCTCCTTGTTCTACACTAATGAAAACCAGTTTCCTGAAATAGATGGAGTCGTAAAAAGTAATCATCCGATACTTACTGAGAGTAATTTCGTGTCGTAAAATTAGATTACGCGTGACGACAAATCAATAACACTGAAACCTTTAGCGTATGGACTCGCTTAGACACTTTAGTGGAGGTATTACAGTTTGCGTGGATGAACAAACTGATTAATAAATAACGTATGTGTTTTTGAATATTTAACCTTCACTAGAAATCCTTATCATAACCACTCACAGTTTTAACCCTTTCGATCTCAAGCTTAGGCTCTTTGGAAAGCGACAGCTCTTTTAATAACATGAGCTATAAGTAGAAATATTGTAGGAAACCAAAAATAAGAATGTAAATTGTTTTATATTTACAAATATAATTAATAATTTAGAATATGTATGCATATTAGGTAATATTTTTTAACCATTTGACTATATAATGTGTTCCAAAAGTATTTATTGTGCCATTTCATGCAAAATGCCGTTAAAATTATCATTGTTCATATGCATATCAGATAATTCATAGAGAATGAGGATATCGTAATGACTTCAGGCAGGGGCGTTTCATCAGTGGCGTAACGTACCCCCCGCATCGCGGGGGGGGGGCAAGGTTTTAAGGGACTCAAAGCCTGACTGACACCCCGTACCTACACTTTGTAAAATCCAACTTGGGTGGGGCCCAAAACCTGACTTTGCGGGGGGCCCAAATATTCTCAGTTACGCCACTGGATTTCATGTTTTACATGTGGTGTCACATACAGGGACCAAACATCTGTCTCTTTTATCAGCAATAGATGATGTCGATTAACTGCGACTATAATTATAACATTGGTCAAAAGTAAAAAAAATCTGAAAATTCTTAAAAAAAAATATATATGAGTAAATCCCAAGGACATTTTAAGACATGGGCCAATTGAGCCCAAGGCCTTGGTTTTAGGGATGAGGCTCGTCTCGTTCTCAACTTGATCTCAATAAGATCATAAACCTAATAATTTTAATCGTCATATGTTACCCCTGACATATTCTATGCCAAGGGTCAACAGTGGAAATACTGCGTTGTTATGTTGCTATGTCCGTCACCGTGTCTTTACCTAAGCCTATCACCAACACTATCAATACTCATTTAGTCGCGGCCTAGTCAGTATGGTGGTTATGATTCTCGGTTTGTAACCGAATGGGCTCGGGTCCGAATCCAGAATAAGGCACGGATATATCTTCTGGAAAGAAGTCGGATTTTCGTCTGAAATGGATTCCCGTCTCGAATGGAAATCAGCGCACCCCTTCTGTTCTTTTCTGGAATCCATTTGTAGTAATAAAAATTAAAGTTTAAAAAACTAAAAAGAGAGCACCCTTTTATAATTAATCGAACTAAGTTGTAACTTCTTTTAAGTGGTCTGCTGCAAAACAAAGAAAAATAGCACACCTATTCCAAATGACCATTCTACATCTCCTGAAGGAATTCGTATTGTTAGGATTCTCTGCACTTTTTGCGAGAAACCGTTCATGTCGGAGAAATCCTTAGATCAACACTTGAAAGCAGTACACGAAAGACAAATTGAGAAGCCGACCCCTACTTCTTCGACAACCCTGAAATCAGTCTCGACTCCGCCGAGTGGGGGCAGGTGAGGGATCTGAAATTAGTCGCTAGATGCGGGTTGAGACCTGAAAATGGGAAGCCGTACATCCTGATGATCCTGATCAGGATAATGAAACAAAATTATTCAATTATAGTATTGTCATTGATCCTGGACAAGTGAGCAAATTTTCGAATTAATCTGACCTTGTTAAGAGGGTCAAAATGGAGTTCAAAGATTCCGTTACATACAAGAGAAGCTTATAAAAGGGTGTTAAAAAAGTCTATAATCTTCTGTGTTTGCATTGTATGTTTCTGTCCTTCCATCTCTCGTCATTCTCATATGTATCTCAGGATAAAACACCCGAAAACATCAACTTGGCAGTCGGGGAAGTTGATTTGAGCATTAAGTTTGTGAAATTGTGAATTAGGCACTTTTATTTGTTACGGCTTACCATGGGTTCGAGTATTTAACAACGTATGTTGTTTACTGTTTATTTAAGAGGGTCGAAGGTGGGGCCTACTTTTTCATAGGCGCCAAAGGCCTCAGGAAATCTAAAAACGTCATCGCAGATATCTTATTTCTGACGATACTTCCATAATAATATGCGCCCAGTTGTCAAAATTTGAACTTATTTCAAATTTAAACATATATTTTTAAATGTTTTGAAATGAAAAATACACTAACTCATTCGCTTTCATAGTTAGAAGAACATTTGCATAGTAAAACAGCCAATTGCTTCTTGTTGTTTAACTAACTTGTCAGTCCGATTGCTATAAAAGTGATTCTAAAAAATACTCATCTTTTTTTAATGTCTGGTGTCATTTTCAAAGACCGGTTGTAATACAATTTGTACCTAAATGTAAAAGAAATGAGCTCTGAGGGAACACACATTTCCATAATAAAATAATTTATAGTCAAATGTCTGACTGGAGTGCGGTTGATCAATATAATTCCATATGCAAAATGAGTAAAACAGGTCTATTCTATAAGTTTAATAAAAATCCGAAAGAAATTTAAGGGAAATGAGTGAGTGTGTATTAACGTCTAACTATAAAGCAACACGAGGGCTATTTAAAGGGAATATACGATTATTTTGTCAAATAAAGGAACATTGCTTAGACAATCTAATATTATATTTTAATGCATTCTCTCTCACACACACACAAGTTCACTCAGCTATCTGTGTGAAGGCTATTTATGTCTCTATAAGGGCCACCTGTTCTAAGTATTGGTAAAATTTAAAAGTACGCTGCTTATATATTTATATATTTTGCCGTGCACGAAAAAATATGTCTTAAAGTGCAGATGGTACATATATTCGGCCTAATTATCAGAATGCGTAACTCCTTCTGGGATACTAATTTAATATAGGATTGCTAGGCACCAAGTTGTTGTTTATGTTCGCCAAGATGGGATATATATATATAACATTACAATATGGTTACCTAGATTTTTTTTATCGTGTGGTCATGTGATGGTTATGGGGATAACGTATATTAGAATTAATTTTTATTGGTTTTTTTCCGCGGTCACCCTTTTAATTTCAGACGATTTTAATTCGATTTCTTTAAACATTTAACCATTTCCGTTGCATTCGTTCTTCAAGCTATTATTTCAGTGTTCTGTTGCATTTTGTGGAATTTTTAAATATGGATATTTCTAATATATCATTGGTGAGTACCGGAATATATATTTAAGAGAATGAGTTCCGTGCTTTTATAATTGTTGCTATATAAATCGTACATTTCTACTTTATTTTACTTTTAAATAATGCTTTTTTGAACTTTCGTTGTTCAATGAAATTCCTTGAGGGAACTCGCAGTTTTTGGAATATTGGAAGTTATCAGTACTTATTAATTCATATTCATTATTAATTTTAATATATATTATGCAATTATTTTATTTATAATTAATATTAAATATAATAATTATTATTATATACAAATTATGTGATTATCATATATAATGATTATTTATTAAATTTTGTTACACACATTATAATAATATATTACATAATATTATTCTTATTCCTTTTAATTTTTATTATGTTTTATTGATAATCATATTAATTGATATTGGTTTTTTTAATATACTCCTATATTCTCCATTTGAAATATATTTCAAAACAGTTCTTTACAATTATTTTCTTGGCGATTTGTTACCGTTAGGCCGCCATCTTGGATTCCATGTAACTCGACAACAAGCGCTGTTTGGCGCGATTAAGGAATCGTGCCAAACAGCGCGCTTGACGCTTAGCACTTCTATATCAAATTAGTTCAGCTTGTGGAGTTATGCATTCTAATTTGGCCGAAGATATATGGTTTTTGGTTGTTATTTTTGTATCTAAAGTACTGAGGGAATTTCAGTTTCTTATAAGCTTTAAATAATTGTATATATACTTTAGAGTTCACTAATAATTAATTTATAATGATATTTTGCAAATATTAAATAAACGACAGATGAAAACTTGATGCTGTATATCTTTCTGTAAATTGGCTATTGCTAAGAAATTAAATGCAATAGATTCCGTCTTTGGGAATATATTTTTTATATGAATTTGATTAAGTTATAAACAGAAACCTTTGAAATATTTCACTCGTTTCAGGACGATTATTGCTTTGCAATAAAAACTTTTCAGTGCGGTATTGAAATAAAAAAAAAATTTAACTAGAAATTTGTTTTTTAAAATTATAAGATCATATGAAACAAAATAATTGCAAGCAGTTTAATATCATAAAGTTGACTTGAAAGATAAAAGCAATAGTAATGAATAAAAATGATCTAAAAACAGCTAAAAAAGATTGTATACAAGATACTTTTTCCTTACTTTTCATACAGAAACAAAGACATAATTATCCTCACTAAGGATGAAGAAATATTTTAATTACTGTTTGAAACGATTGAATAATTCAAAATGCAAGGCCATAAAAATATAAAACGATATCCACAAACGTCCCCGCACATATTTTTGAAAGTTATAAAGATTTCAGTTAAAAAATTATGATTGATTTTTAAAATTTTAAGAAAGGAAAAATTAAACAAAAAATAAAATTACGAAATTTCATTTTACGCGATAATATTACGTAAAAGAAAACGAACTCAAGAGAAAACATTCTCTTAATATCTACGCAACAAAAATCAGAATTTTGCAATTTTTTATCCTGCTCTCAGAAAATGTAAAACTTTTTAATAGATTTTTATTCTTCTTTCGCTATTTATCATTATTACATTAAGGTATCCGACTACACTAAAATAGTGAATTTTGACAAAAATTGACAGATTTTTTGTTTTGATTTTATTTTATAGACCATCTTTTTAGCTTTATAAAATTACCAAGTTTATTATTTTCCGTTCACTAAAACAAAAACTACAAGCGTTTTAGCAAAAGCAGATGCCATTACTTTAAGCAAGATGTCATGCTTTATACACGTTTTACTCGAAATGTGTTTTTTTTAATGCTCAAACGTGAACAGAGCGATTGCTAAAAGAGTTTTGAAAATAATTAACTGAAATTTTTTTGTGTATGTTCTGTATAATAGTAGAAGTGTTTTAACTTTCAGATTTATGAATCACTGTTTTATTACAAAATTTACAGTCCCATATATCAATATAATCATTATTTTTTTAAAGGAATTTCATACAATTACTAAGATAAAGTGCTCTAGTTTTTGTAAAAATTAAAATATCTCTTATTCTGAAGGTCATTTCAAAAATATATAACATAACAACACATCAAAATTGAAAAATTGAAAATTTGTTTATAAAATTTTGGTACAAAATGGGCCGCGTTTGTTATTTTTTGTAAGTTTTTAACCATTTTTTCCCATTTTAATAATAATAATTTCTTTTTCTCTTCTTAATTTTAGCATATTTTTCTTAAAATGTATTAAACAAATCTAAAAACAATAAAAAAAATCCCTATATCTCCATCTTTTTTATAAAAAAAAGCTGTCGTAGTAGCCGGATACCTTAAATATAACACTATACGATTTTATAACTTTAAAATATAACCAAGAATCTAAGCTTATATTTTCTTATCTTAAGTTTAGAATTATGCTACCTAAGAGTTTTGATGCTCAGTCAAATGCAATGTTCAAAAGCCTGCTTTGTTATGTGTGCTGGTTTTTGATTCCCGGATATTAAATTCGTTACCTGAAGCGTTGCGTTTTATCAGCTTTTGAAAGAGTTATTTTCTCAAAATTAAGTTGCTTTTTGAAAGTGATTTATAGATTTTTAAAAATTGCTTCGTTTCTTCAGTGGCATACACAGACTTCGTTTTTCTAAGATAGAGGTGGAGTTATATTTTAAATAAATTATGGTTTAAAAAAAATAAGAAACACCCTTTTATAGTTAATCGAACTCACCAAATCTGGAAATGGGATCTGAAATTAGTCGCCAGAAGCGGGATGGAATCTGAAAATGGGAAATCATTAATCCCGATGATCCTGTGATTAGGGCAATGGAATAACATTATTAAATTATTGTATTGTCATCGGTCCTGGACAAGTGAGCAAAATTTAGAATTAATCTGACCTTTTAAAGTGGGTAAAAATATGGAGTTCAAATATTCCGTTGCATACGAGGGAAATCTATAAAAGGGTGTTAAAAACATGTAAACGCGAAGTGTTAAGACATATCTTTATGCTAAAAATTAAAAATCTGTTGGTCTATGGAGAGGTTGACCTTCCCCTACCTTGTGTATTCCACCGGTTTCTGTCCTAACAAATACACCTTATTACATTTTGCTGATTAATAAGTAAGATATTTTCATATTGGCTAGTTGCTTTAGATAGCATTACAAACAATACCAATTCACAAAAAGTAGATAAAAAATTGAAAGGAATAGAAGATACAAATTTTATATACCTCCTTGCAGCATTAAATTGAAATATAATGTAGAAAGTTGTGGTCACACATCTTTCATAGCTGCTTTCGAGGCCGCGGTAGACCAGTGGTCAAGGGAATGGACTCGTGGCTGGTGTGTTATGAGTTTCAGCCTGGTACCACTAAAAACACGCAGTACAGAGGGGGCCACTGCACGTAAAATATATCGAGGGTTAAAAGTCCTCTCGTAGGAGTGGGGTGGAAGTTTGGAGAAGGGAGTGCCAGCTCAGGTGTCGTCCTCGTCACTTAACCATGGTTCAAAATTAAGAGGTCCGTTGCCAAATACCCTCGTATAACTGAGTTAATATATCCCCTCACTCACTTACAGCTGCTTTCACCAGCAATTAAAATACTTTTTAAAAATATATCCTATAAAAAAGAATTTTTTTTTTGGAAATCTCTTATTTGATTGAAATAGAACTCACATTAAAAGTAAAATAATCCTTAATATCGATTAATCTATTTAATTTAATAATATAAAATTTAACAAATGATTGGAAGCAGTGGGAAATTATTCAGGTTCTTAAGAAATTTTTGAGAAAGCCCCCTTTTTTTGTTTCGAGATCTTTAAACCTTTTTTTTTTAAATTGGACATTTTTATTCGGCCACTTTTTGACAAACAATTTCGATATTGTTAAAAACTGTTAATACTTTTTATTCCTCAAAACTGTTCATTTCATTCATGTAAGATAACATAACATCAAATCTTCGGTAGAGCTAAACATAACCCTTTTTCTCAAAGCACGAGAAATATATATATATTTTTTTTTTGTAAAAAAAGCAATTTCGTTTTTATGTTAATTAAGTACTTTAATTAATGCTTGCATAGAAGCTAATGGAAAAACAAAACTTATAGTTAAATTGTGGCAACTTTCACAACAAATTAAAACAATTATTTCTATTTAAAAAATAAAAACTTGTGGAAAATCATTTTGCTTGAGGCAGATTTTGACTTAAGATAATGATTCTGGATCAAATTATCTTCATTATTTGATACAAATTACATATACTTCCATCAGTTTCAATAATTTACCCCCAAAAAATCGTTTTGCGTGCAGCACCTAATAACTTTCACAGTACTTAATAGAGACAAAAGGCGAATTATCATACATTCTATTTTTTTCTGGAACCAAAAATAATCAGATTAATATACTTTGCTTCTAATAAACTTACAGTCCCCCGGGTATAATCACACTAGACCAGTTTAGCAAACCACTTATCTTAACATATTTCTTCCATTAAAGACACCATAACGTAAAACTATCTTTCAACTACATTAACGATGACCATTATGAGCAATAAGAGTGTTTATTTTGGCCAATGTGACAGTCCTTTTATAAACATCGAGAAGAAATACATAGAACAAGAAGATAATATAGAAATACGAATGATATTGTTTTCTGGTTCGTGAACTTTATATTTAGTTATATATTCTCATGACAGTTATGATGGACAGTTATTATCTGTGTTATTAAACGATTACCTTTCTTTTTCTTTGAGTGTATAACTCAAGAGAGAATAGGTCACTTTTTAAATAAGAATCAACACATGGACTGTTGAGCAAATCAAGAAGATGAATAAAGAAATGCTTTTAAAGACCTAATAAATCTATTTTAGGCTAGATTCTGGTGTATAAAGTACACAATTATATTTGTGAAGAAAAAGACAGACAATAATAAGTCATATAATATAAAAATATAGTAAGGAATTTATGAATAACTATACAAAAACTTTTTAGCACGTGCTAATTCAAATATAAAATTGAATTGATACAACAGAAGAATTTTCCTTCTTTTGAGAATTATATCTACGTGGCTTCTTAAGTTAAAAATTTAGTATTAATATTCTTAGGTTTTTTTAATTATATTTCTGAAACATAGTCTAATGTTTTTATTAAAATGAAAAAAGGCGTATATATTTGATTTATATTAATGTCGTACTCAAAAGCAACTCGAGAGCTATTGGTGGAATGATGTCTAAGCCTAAGGGGACCAGTCACCCAAAGTTGCTTAGGACTCCCCCTCCCCCCAAGAAACAACCATTTTCGCGTTTAGCCTCCATCAAAATTTACAGACAAATTTAAGCAAAACTAGTTTAAACAAGAATTACGTAATTTTTTGTACTACAGTAGAACGTCGTTTATCCGAATCAATTGGGACCGGACACCATTCGGATACGCGATTGTTCGGATAACCAAAAACCGAATGCAATCCATGCAGTATATGATACTGGACACTGTACAAATATTAAAAATTATCACATGAGGGAAACGTGCTTGAGGAGAAAGCAAAATAGGTGCAAAATGTTTTAATTTAACCTTGATTGTGGAAAATAATCACTTATTTCTCGCTGTACCGTTGTACACTTTCGTTTTTTCACTGCAAGGTCTCTGATTTTCTTCGGCAGCAGTAGTTAAGTAGGACAGCACTCTGATTGTTGTTCGTACCACTCCATAGCTGTTTCCAACGCAAAAAACGCGTCAGCATTTGATGAACCCTTGCTACTTTCGTTGTTGTTGTCCTCGTCTTCATCCGTTTCATCGTCGACAGGGTTGGATTCTTCTTGCACGGAAGTCACAATCTCGTTATCATTTAGCATTTTAAATCCACAGTCTTCTGCATCTCCTGTCATCCAGGTTTCTACATCAACAAAACTCAACAAAAGAGCACGTATACACCACCTCACTTGGAAACAAAGTGACCTAATATTCCTCGCAGATGTTTACCAAATCACACAGCTGAAATTCCCCAAATATTCTTGACGTTGGGTTTTCCCGTCACTTGTGGCCTCACAGGAAACAAATGTTGAGCATTGCACTGTTCGAAAATGGATCTGGACTTTGGTTCGGATATTTGACGCTCCGGATGATAAACGTTCAGAAAAACGACGTTCTACTGTACATTATTTATAACACATGCATATTAAGCACAAAAAGTTTTTTGAACGAGTAAGAAACAAAAACATATGTGAATGATTTATGTAGTAAAAAATGCAGATAAATTATACACACACAATATCATACAAAAATATAAAGACAGCAGAACGAGTATACCAGGAAATAAGAGTAATAGATTTACTGGTAAAAAAATCTTCCAGTCAGAAATTTAAAAAAAAAGATAAAAAAGGTATATATAATAAATTAAAAATCGATTCTTTTCAAATAATTAGATAAGTAAATATTAAGTTAAAAAAATACTGTGTACTAAAAAACAAAAACAAAATAAATATGAACCAAAATACACCAGTGGTTTAAAAAAGGAACAGTGAAAGGGGAGGGGTGAAGTAGATGTTGTCGGAGTTATCTTTGCTATTTTAAAACACACTAATAATTTTAACTATGATGCTATTGGTAAAATTCCTCGGAATTATGAGTCTTGGTCAAGAGACGAATACAACACCTGAGCTAGTAGCCCCACTCTCAATACCACAACAACGTGAGGACTTTAAGCCTCGATTCATTTAACTTGGAACTAAATTAAAGTATATATTTGTCAAAAATAATAATCAAGGTATTTATATATGGATTTAAAAGTATCGCTATGTGGTATATAAATAGCAGAGTAATTTTTTTCAACGCAAAATGTGTATCAACTGCATGCAAATCGAAAAAAAAAATGTTTAGACAGAAAAAGAACCATTTTCCTAAAACTAAAATGTTCCAAAAGCATTTGAGAGTATTTTTGGATACCTTACCGTCTCATTACCCGAACATCACATATTTTGGCTAAAATGAAAATTTCCAAACGAATGTTCAGATATTTTTTCATTACTCATATAGTGATGATACTTATTTTTGGCCACGCAAGTCGCAAATGTTGGCTTGCTTTTGGTTCACGGCAATTCCACGTAATCTTAATTGGGATAAAAGTTCTATATTAATATCTATATTTAGAACAAGATATCATGATTCGAAGAATGAGAAACAATGATACTCTTCTAGTGCCCTTGTATAAGATATTAAATTCTCATGTTCTTAGAAGATCTTCTCATCTTCTGTTTCTTGGAATTTCTTGCTAAATGCTTTTATTCAGTTATTTCAGTCTTCTATTTCTTTGCTTTTGACTGTCGTCATAAGATATTAAAAAGTCACACTGACTCTCGAAATAATTTATAGAATTACAAGGCATATAAAAATATTTCTTTCTTCCCGTCAAAATATATAGATAGTTACAGGATTTGTGGGATATGGAGCAACAAAAATTATTATCCGGCAAAAAATATATTCTTTTTTTTGCACGTTATTCTATTACCTTTTTCAAGGAATTGTATTCATAACTATTCGCGTGAAAATATAGATAAATAATATTCAAATAGAAAATAAGAACAATTAAATTCATTCAAAGCTTGTTCGTACTGAGAGAATATTTAATAAGGTGTCACTCAAAAGCAGGGGTTGGCAACCTATAGAAGCGTGCCACATGTGGCACGCGGTACAATTCTCAGTGGCACGCTGCACTGTCTACAAATTTGTCAATTTTTTGAGTGAATAGATGTTGATAAATTTTAACGAACCTTATTTGACAAACATCTTTAGAATTATGGACATTTATGGAATTACGAAAAACTCTGAAAGATAACTGTTAAGATAAATATGCAGCTATTTTGTAAATAATTGAATATTATTGTTAAAGAGATTTAATTGTTTGAAGAGAGAAAATTGCATGTATTCTGCTTTCCGCTTTTGGCTCTACATACCTATTGTCGTGTCCCAGTCCTATCTTGGACTGAGTTCACATCGCCCGACGCGCCTCTAAGTGTAGAAGGAAACATATTATCACCAACAAAAGCCATAGCAACAATTATTTATTTAAGGCAGACAAACACAATTAATAAGCACAAGTTTAATTTTTAAGTGGAAACCTCGGAGTGATTTCCTAATACCTAGATTAATCCTAATACTCAAATCCGATACTCAAATCTAACATTCAAATCTAATATTCCCGTCTAAGTAATCTCAGCTATCAGAATTGACAAGGAGACGAACTCTTGTTAACCTCAGGTCGGTACTAAATCTAATTCCTTTGATTCCTTTAATGATTAATCTGGTACTTTATTTTATAAATATCAAATACTATCAAATGCGCGCTAAGCTTGTTGAAGTAATTTTCCTTCGATACTTTACGTACAGCTAGGCTACTCCTTCTCTAACATTTACGAAAACTAGACTTTATATAGTCGAACTAATTAGCATATAACTATCTCGTGTTTTTCCCAAAGAGGCTGTGAAATAGAATAAATGCTGGCCCCAAAGTTACCCAAGAGTATTAGTAACAGATTCTCGCGGATAGTCCCGTCACACTATGTGGGAACAATTCTTTCCTCATAGGAAAAATATTTCGAGTACGCAAAGATATTGTTTAACAGCTGAATGCTAAGAATCGTATCAAATAGAAAGTCACAAATTGTATCCATGGTTTTGCGATATGAATATAGAGCGGTTCAAGCACTAGGTTCACACTAATATTTAACTTTTATTAAGGGATATACTTATATTACATGTTGTTTATTTCTTATATTAAGAAATGTTTAAGAAAATATATATATGTACAATTTTAATTTCTTACTTGAAGAAATAGCTGTATTTTATTCTGTTTATTTTTATGTTAAGAAATATTTTTAAATGATGCAAAATTAATATATAATAAAACTGTAAATATCTATATTATTGACCTCTCTTCTCAATTTTTGCAATTTTTTCAAAAATGTCTTGTGTGGCACGCTGAATCATATTAGATTGGTTTTGCACGTCACAACTAAAACGTTGCAGACCCCTTCTCTAAGGTAACACGAGGGCTAATGGTGATGGACCTCGTAATTTTAAACAGGGGTCAAGTGACAAGGGTGACATCTAAGCTGGGGCCCCACTCTCCTAGCTTCCATTCCATGCCATTGTGTGTACATCGAGCCAAGACATATTTAATGTTCATCAACTCCTTTACACGGTTGATCTTCACTGTACTTAGGATTCCAACCCGAGACCACGGTATTCGAGTGGTCATGGCCGCGAACTCTTGACTCGTGTTTTCGAGTAACGAATTCGAAACCTTGTTCCATTGGATAGAGAGGCTGATGCACGTCAAATTTGTCGAAGCTCCTCTTGTTGGCGTGATGTGCTTGTCAGCTCAGGTGTTATCCTCTACATTTGTCCGTGGTTTAATATAAAGAGGTCCGTTACCAATAATGCTCGTGTTATCTCACCGAGCTACGTGAAACAAAAACCAATCAACTTATGGTATTTATTTCGATCGAATCATAATTAAGTTGAAGAGGGTGGAGAGTCTCTTATTCCAATCAAATGATTTTTTTAATAAAAAAATTTATGCATGTTACGTAAGTTAAAAAAAAGTTATGCATAGTTGTTATGGGGTAGTTTATTGAAGGAAGTTTTGGAACCTAATTTTAAAATCAAGTATAGTGGTTTTCTTATAACAATAACTGAAATTTTCAAGCCATACTGGATGTATTAAGTTTAAATTTTGAGCTAAGAAGTTTTAAAAAGGAGGACTTTTTTCTGTGGCTGCATATTTGTATAAAAATAATAAATTGATTCCTAAAGAGTCTCAAAATGCGATGGTATGTAAGTGTGACGTTTGAAGAAAATAATGGTAGTATGATACTTACAATGTTTGGTTTATTTACGTCACAGCTATTAATTACAGTACAAACATTGAAGTAATTAAAAAGACTGGTTAGTTCATTAGAGTCAAAATTCTGTTGTTTATGAGGGAGGAGATTGCATTCGTTCAGTACGAAGTTTTCCAGTGGACTTCTCTTTGCCCTTTCTAGGATCTTAGGGTGGTAGAGGTCGAACCCTTTATCCTCGAGTTACATGCTGCTGGTGCTTGGAGAAGGGGGTTTCTCAAGGTGTCAAAGGTTACCGGGACGATGATCAAAGACAAGACCTCGCAATAATTTAAGGTTGCACGTGTACTCACTCAAAAACATTTGCATTCTTAACACTCCCTGTAATACATGCATTTATATTAGGATTTGAGTATACAGTGCTATTCATTTAATTTACATAGGACATTTGAAGTCTTTAAAGGGGGAACGGGCCGCACAACCGGTATAGTGGTTGGTGACTCTGACTGCGGTGCCGTAGGGACTGGGTTCGAATCCCAGAGAAGGCATGGATATTTGTGTTGTAATCTTTCCTTCTTTGTGTTGTAAGCCTCCGTGTGATACATTGTGTTGTGCATGAGGTATATAAATGTTCTCAATAAAAAAAGGGGGGACGGAACGCAATATGTAGTTAATTTTATGGAGCACTGTTTTAAAATAAATAGTAAGCTCTCTATAAGTTTCAGATATAGAGATAGAGAGTAGTCAATAGTATTTAGAAAAATAGTGTTATCTTTTTAATAAAATAATAACTCAAATAAAAATATATTCTTATAAATATTTCCCATCTGACAGAAATTTTATTCACATTTGCGCATTAATTTATGCTTATGAGCTTCTGCACTTAATGGATAGGTTTTTTAAGCTTTTAATTCGATCAAATTGCAAAAAGAGTATTAAATGCCTTAAAAATATATCAGAGTAATTTATTAGCAGATGACATTAACGATCGCGCGTGGACAAAAATGAGACGGCTTTAATTATTTAATCAATCAATGGCACCTAATAATCGTGAATTATGCTGATAACTGAAAGAAGCTGCGAATAATTAACTTAAAGGAGGGGTTATATTCGAAAAAATCCCATTTCTTGTTTTTTACGTTTGACGACTTTCATTTACATAGCGTTATATATTATGAATGAAAAATTTTCTTTCTTTGTAACATTTCTACCTAAATAGGAAGAAAAAAAACGCACACACACATAATTCAAATTACCGTATTTACTCGAATCTAAGCTGCACTATTTTCCCAGTGTTAATTCTACTGAACATCGGGTGCGGCTTAGAATCGAAGACAAGTTGGATGGGGAAATTGAATTCTCACCCCTTTCAAAATGCAACCGTCTATTCCGACCAATTACATTGAGGATCTGTCCCATTCTGCAATTTATCTTCAGTATTCAGTCTATTCTAAACACCGTTGTCTACTTGTATTTAGGAAATTATTTTGTGTACCATATCTTTTAATCACCTAAACATCACAGATATCGGTAGTAGCATGAAGACGTGTTCATTAAGACGCAAGTATGAAAAGGAAGGCAATTTTATACGTGTAGTGATATAATCTATATAAGCCAGTAACAACCTCCGCACCGTGGTGATCATTTTGGTGTAGTGGTTAGGTTACTCGGTTTCGGATCCATAAGTCCCGGGTTCTGTCCTACCGGATAAGAGCGCCACTTCTTATGCAAGAAAACTGAAACAGAGCAGTGGCTATTGAAAATTTCACACGGATGAAACAAATATACGTTGATGGTGTAAACAAAATCATATAATTTTTGCTTGTAAGTGTTCAACAGCCCTTAATGGTTCTTTTACATTCTTCCATAAAACATTCTTTTAAAAAAAATGTAGCACAACAAATGTATTGGATGGCACGGAAGACGATATCGTGTGGGAAAATGGCACCAGTTCGGAAGTCAGTTGTGACAATGGAAGTGGCGAATCATTTTCGAAACATGATGCAGACAGTTAAAGTAATTATAGGTTCATGTGTGTTTTTCAAAGTTCTTTATTCTGGTCAAATACATTTTTTATGAACTTCTTATTATAAAGTAAAAAGTATAAATTTTGAAAATTAAAAAAATTATTTTTCTTTTAAGCTTTACACCGTAGAACATCTTTTGTTGGGACAATAATTGTTCAGTTCTTTGCTAACTAATGGCTGTGCATGTCAAGTCAGGTTTATAAATTAGTAGAAATATAATAAAAGTATGGAACAATGTGTATTAAAAAATAATCGTTAATTTTTAAGATGAAATTCATAATTTTATATTTAGTTATTTTTAATTTACTGTTTTGCATTTTATATGTTAACTAACTGTATTAACTTTTAGTAATTGTAAATATTACTTTATTGTAAACTTATAAACTATAATTGTTTATAATTAAAATAACACTTATAAATCTAGAAACAATTTCTTTGTAACTTTTTTGTTTTGCCAGAATGGCAATAGTCCGAATATTGACAGTAGTTTACTTGAAACGTTTTTGATTTAGTGGCAGCTAAGCCTAACGAATAATGTGTTCTATTAATTTTTTTTCATTTTTTTCTACCTAAACGATCAAGAACAAACTTCCTTACATATATATATATATATATATATATACATATATATATATATATATATATATATATATATATATATATATATATATTGCAATTATTTATTCGAATTAAAAATCCTTTCCTGATGATAATGTTTGCCTTGGGTATCAAATCCTAACGTGAACTTAATTTTTTTTTCAAACAATAAAAAATTATTTTTGAAAATTGACGAAAAAAAGTTTCAATCGAATTTTGGATGCATCTTGTATAAATTACATAAACTATTTGATCAATTTTATCATTCTTTTAATATTCTTTTTCTGATCTTATTTGTTCGAAACTTTATATCTTGTATGTTCTCAACTCGTAGGAATTTAAGGCAAGTGTCTATTTATAAAATTTTACTTTTCGTTGCTTTGTGTATCACTGTAAATTCGGGTCTAGGCACAGTCAAGTAACAAACAAGTTACTTATTGTTAAGTTGGGCTAGGAATTTTGCCAAAGTGCAGAGATTGCAAAACCACTTGCTTCAAGATTATATCACATTCAGACTAATTAGTCGCCTTTTTTCTACTCTGAAGCATAATACATATCATTTGTCTTGAATTACAGAATTCTTATATAATAAAGTAGGGAATTTTTTTCTCTTAAATCTCTAGAATTAATTATAAAATTGAATAAAATTAATGCTGTTTGAATTCAATTAAAATTTTTACATTTCCAGATTACGAATACAGGTTAGCTAACTTATTTTAAATAACATTACTTTAAATAAATATTAAACTTTGATAAATTTCTTTGGTTTTTTTTCTTTTATTTGTGAAATACTGTCTAAATCTTTTTTTAAAAAAAAAAAATTACAGCTAATCTTAATAAGTAAGCATTTCATCAACAGATGGCGACACAGTTTCTATGTATATTTAATAATGGTGAAGTTTTTTATCATGTGAATATTTCTGAAGTTAAATAAAAAAAAGTAAAAAATAAAGAGATTCGGCTCCGTTAAAATTGTTAAATACAACTCGTAGGAAAAAATTTTTTGTTCCAGTCTTTCAGTTTTTCTCTCCCACACACTCAGGTATTTTATTTAAATATATAATTTTAAAAATAGTCCGTTATTTTAAATTAAATAATACATGTAAACTCTCTGAGGAACTTTTTAACCGAGGTTATTTTTGATGTTGAGTATGCAAACGAAGAATATTCTTTCACGAATGAGAAAAGAATGAAATATCACAAATGTTTTTAGCTAGCAAAAATTTATGCTTATGTTCGACATATAAGAGTATAAAAATAAATTGTTGGGGGATATACGAAAAACGGGTTATAACTCATATTATTCATGTTTTGCATATCTTGTGTTTCCATTCTTTAAGATCGGTTCTTTATCAAACCTTTATTTTAGAAAATAAAATCGGTATAACTTAAAATATATATTTATTTTTAAGAAGTCTCTATTTCTTCATTTCTGACCGATTTTATCTAGAATAATTGTGGATAGAATTAGTGATTATAATTAATATATATATATATATATAATTAGTGATATATAAGAGAGTTAAAATAATTTTGAAATCTACAGAAAATACACTATACCATTTAAATGGTAACAAAAAAGGCAAGCACACAAAACTTAAAAATTAAGGAACAAGGATTTCTTAGAGCTAACCGTTAAAATAATATTGTTAAACTCAAAAAAAAAAAATCATGTGTCTTATAGTCTTTATATATTTATTAAAGTTACATTCGGCTTAATGAGTAGCGCATTAACATTTCGAAAAATAATCATTCATTCTTTAGTAAATTCATTCTTTGTAAGCTGAACATTTTGGAAGTTTGAGTAAAATTTGGATTTTAATAAGTTAAAGTTATATTCCCTCCTGTAGTCATAGGACATGATTAATAAGTTAATTAAATTGTATTATAATATTAAGTTGTTGCACTCATGAGCCCATTTACATCTTAAGACTTCATGAAGTTCTGGGTCCCTATGCAAAAGTAAACCCCACCTTCGACCAGGGACGTCTTGGCCCGGGCTCAGGGCCTGTATCACAATGGAGGGCTCGTCTTGTTCTCGACTCAGCCTTAATGCGATCATGATTCGAAAAATTTCTACGGTCAAATGTTATTTTTGGTTACCTTCTCCGAGAAACTGGGAATTTCGGACAATATGTCAACTGGCTACATGTGATGACCGTCTTCCACGTATAAGTCTAGGCCTACCACCATTACTTATTCAGTCAAAAGGCGGCAGTCGGTCTAGCCGGTTGGTGCGATTGTAAACCATGCGCATTATTTTGTTACGTGTTATTGTTTGTATGAGTATTTGACACGTATGGTATGTATTTTTAAGGGTCATAGGTGGGGCCTATCTTTGTGTAAGGGGACCATGGTCTACTTTTGCGTAGGAGCTCAGGGCCTCAAAAAGTCTTAAGGTATCCGACTGGTTGCGACAACTTTTTTTTTTAAAGGGAGATATGGGGATTTTTTTTGTTATTTTTAGATTTGTTTAGTGCATTTTAAGAAAAATGTGCTAAAATTAAGAAGAGAAAAAGAAATTATTATTACTAAAATGGGAAGAAATAGGTAAAAATTGACAAAAATTAGCATAAACGTGGCCCATTCTGCACCAAAGGTTTATGAACAAATTTTCAATTTTTTCAATCTAGTGTGTTGCTATATTATTCAATTTTGAAATGACCTTCAGGATAAGGGTATTTTCTTTTTTACAAAAACTAGAGCACTTTATCTCGGTTACTATATGAAATTGCTTAAAATGACAGTGATTATATTCACATAAGGGACTGTAAATTTTGTAATAAAACAGCGATTGATAAATCTGAAGGTTAAAACAATTCTACTATTATACAGAACTTACAGAAACAAGATATCAATCATTGGCATGGTCAAGTAATTTTAGCGCGTTTTTCAAATATTATATTTTACAATAATGCAACTAATGAACTTTTTACTAACAGAAAGTAGTGTGTACTGTACTAATTTTTAAAATTATTAAATTTAAATATGATTCGGCTCATCTAGGGCACAAATGCGAACAAATGCCGAAAACCCGAGGTCAATTGATTGCTTATTGGCTGACAAAAAGGTACGACAATATATGGAACAAAGACGAAATTTACGTCCTAATAGCGCTTTTGTTCAACTACGTGAAAAACGCGCTAAAAATTTCAGTTAATTATGTTCAAAACTTTTTGAGCAATCGCTGACCCCGTTTGATTATTTTCAAAAAATCACATTTCGAATAAACGCGTTTTAAAGTATGACATCT
>BMAO01021603.1:0-17918 GCA_019973975.1 Trichonephila clavata | reverse complement strand
GCCTTATTAGAAGAAATCTGCGAAACAAAAATCTTTTAAAGTCGTTGACTAAAAGAAACTCTTTTGAAATCATCAAAATTTATAAAAGATAAAAAATTTGCCTTAGATTTCTGTAGGGTAATGTTGGGGTGAATTGCATAAGTTACGCTTGCAACAATAAATGGAATGTATAAATTCAACATATTATGTTGCTGAAAGTATTACTTCAATATATATATATATATATATATATATATATATATATATATATATATATATATATATATAAACTGTTTAAATCTGTGCAAATAATTTGTTTCATTCTTAGAATAGAATTAATTCACAAATATGATGCAGGCATATTTTGTAACTAATATTTTTTAATCAGCCCAGACATAAGAATAAATAATTTTCAGGAAATATTATAATATCATATCAGTCAAGCATTTGGCAGTGTGATAGTTGCATGAGAAAATTCTATTCTTAGCAAAGCGTGTTTATGACTGACCTCTCCGAAGTGAAAAGTGGCCGCGGTAGCCGAGTGGTCTAGGCATCGGATCATGGCTAGCTTGTCATGAGTTCGATCCCAGTACCACTAAAGACCCACCGTGTAGGGGAGCGATGACAGTTAAATCGGTCGAGAGCTCAAACGTCCTCCCGTTGGTGTGGTGTGGTAGTTAGGAGAGGTAGGTGCCAGCTCAGGTGTCGTCCGCACCACTTGACCATGGTTCAAAATTACGTGGACCGTCTCCAAAAGCCCTCTTGTTGCTAATCAGTGCGACGTTAATATTCTCTCACTCACTCCGAAGTGAAAAGAGGCATGATAGTTGGAGCTTCTGTAGCGGTATCATCTATATAATCCAGTAACTGCGTCTAGACTAAGGTGATCATTTCGGTCTAGCGGTATGTTACGTGCTTACAGAACCGAAGGTCCCGGGTTCTGTCTTCCGGATAAAGGCGCCACTTCACTTGTCTTGCTGGATCATCCGTGAGCAGAGCAGCGAACCTTGTGGGTATTTCAAGGACCACTATGTCAAGGGTTACGACAGCCTACACAAATCTGGGTAAAGTGTCTTCAGCGAAGCACAACAGTGGACGAAAGTCGAAGTTAAAGGACCGTGGTAGACAAATGTTGAAGAGTTTAGTTGCCCTAGACTAGAGTGACGGAGACAACGTCCGAGATGAATAGAGACCTTCAGAGCCCCGTATCTATTACAATTTTTCAATGGGAGTTTCATGCTGCGAGCATTCATGGAAGAGTAGCTATTCCAAAACTTTAGTTCCGGCGCAGAATGCTCTGAAGTGGTGCCACCTAAACTGGACACAACTGCAATAGGAACAAGTCATCTGGCTTGATGAATCCTCATTTTCATTATTCCTGACCACCGGAAGTGTGTTCGTCTGGCAAACACCAGCAGAAGCATTTCATTTTGATTGCCTGGATCCAATCATGAAACATGTAAGGCAAAGGTTCCCAAACATTTTTGTCTCATAGACCCCTTGCCATATTTTTTGGTTTGACGTAGACACCTGCTTACCTAATATTTAATTTTTGCATATTTGTCAACTTAAATGTCTCTTTCACAGCTGGTATAGAATACCTTTAAAAGATTTAAATTTCTAACTGTAGTGAAGCAAAGTGATTAAAATTTTAATTAAATAAAAATTTAATTAATATATAAAATAACTGAGCAACAAAACAAATTCTTTTAATGGAAGGGATGAATTTGGTGCTTCAATATCAAATTTTCAACATTTGGCATGAATCTTGTCAGGTTTAACTCCAAATGTTAAAACTCTTTCGCATTCAGAAAAGCAGTTAAAAACTTTCAAGATATTCCTTAATTTGGGATAAATAATAGGTATAATGCTAAAATGATGGTCCTTGTTTTAATAAAAAGCTTATGTTGTCTCCTTGTAACTGCAACACAATTCTCTCTTTCTCTCTCTCTATATATATATTTAATCAAAATTTCTCTACAAGAGAGAGATGAATAAACATGACTAAAACTGAAAATAATTGAAATTGCTAGGTAATCAGACAATAGAAATTAAAAGGAAATATGAAAAATTAAAATAATAGACTTAAATATAAAAGATTTAAAAGAAGGGATGCTACAGTATTATCAACATTGCTGACTTAGGACAGCTTATACATAAAAAAAAATTTATATAAAAGTGGGGTTGAACATGTTTTGTGGCCAGCCAACCTCCCCCCTTTCTGTTAATAATACTGAGCAAAAACCAATGGAAAATAATGGATAGGAAATCTAAAGCCATTATGAGAAGAAGGTAACTTACCTAAAAATTGCGTACAGAAATGCAGAGCCCGCGCTAAATCTGAGTACAATAAACAAGTTATATTGCCGGATTCTGGACCCAAATACAAATTCAAGGCAAAGTAATGGCTGAAAAGTAGCACTTAGCAAAAGTATGAAAAGAATAGAAATAATAAATTAAGAATTGTAAACATACTACCATTATCTAAGGGACTTTAAGATTATATGATTTAAAATTTATAACAAATTTTAAAAAAGTAATTTTATCTAAAATTAGAAATTGGGGGTATCTAAAACTATCTAAGAAGAATAATAAATTTATAATAATAACCTGTAAAAACTATGGAAATTTAATCCTTACTATTTAGAATTTCTTTATTCAAATATGTATTAATAAAATTAATTGGGTATTTTTGAATTAAACAGTATTTAGTAAAATGTTTATAGTTTTTTATTTTTCTGATTTATTTGAAACTAGAAATTTATTGTGTTGTGTGTAATTAATAACAATATTTCTGAATATAGAAACATGCACATTACTCTCCCAATGCGGTACTTTTATAATATTGAAATTAAAGTCTTCTCGTTTATCATAAAAATTAGTAACTATTTTATTATCTTTTAATTTAATTTCTATATCAAGAAAATTTGCTTCATAATTGTTACTATTTGTCTGAATTAAATTAAGATATTGTAGATAAAAATTAATGTTAAGGTTAAAGTTGTCTTGCTTGCCAAAAATGATTACATCATCTATATAGCGAAAAAAGTAATATTCTAAGTTGTCTGTGAAACTCTTTTAAAAAAAATGTAAATATAAATTGGCAAGACAGTTGCTAGCAGGGCCACCTTGTAGCAGACCCTTAATCTGTAGATAATCTTTTAGAATTAACCTAAGTAGAGAACCAAATCTATCATATTTGACATTTTTAAACAAATTATCTTTATATAATTTTACAAGTGTTTTAATCATATCATCAATATTAATAGAGTTAAAAAATCTTCAGAATCTAAACTAAATACTAAAAAAATATCTTTTAATCTTTAATTTGTGCAATGAGTTCTTTACTATTTTTAAGAAAGTCTGAGGTTTTAAGAATATTTTAAGATTATTTATTGTAATGTATATATATTTATATATCTATACAGTAGAACGTCATTTATCCGAACATTTATTATCCGGAGCGTCAAATATCGGAACGTTATTTTTTTTTCCAACTAGATGTACTGTATATGAATACGTTTTCGAATGGTGCAACCCTCAACAGTTATTTCACTTGAGACCAAAAGTGACATGAAAAGGTTTCATATACTGCATGGATCGCATTTAGTTTTCGGTTATCCGAAAAATCACGTATCAGAACAGTGTACGGTCCCAATTCATTGGGATAAATGACGTTCTACTGTATATATATACATTACAAAAGTATACAAAAAATAGTTATATACCTAAGATAACTACAGTCGTCATGATAGAATAGATTTAGCCACAGAAATACTAGAGCAAATTCCTGGCCATAGGAACCAGGATTGCAGGTTTAAACAATGTTTTTCAGCCACCCCAACCTATATATATATATATATATATATATATATATATATATATAGCAGTAAATAATTAAAAAGAAGACTAATAAATCCCAAGAATCTTAAGATCAGACCGGGAGAACCAAGAGCATGGAACCATAACAAACCAAAAAAGAGAAATGTAGCTAGAGGGGGAAACTATTATGATTTCTCGAGCTGTCACAGGTTTAGGACAGTGAAACAGGATTAAACAATGTTTTGTGAGATCTCAACCTTCTCCTGCAGCAGAAATGTTTTCGACACAATAGCTTCCAATATAAACTAAGGCAAAAGCCTAAAACCCACGTGGGTGAATATAACAGCAATAGAATAGAAATTGCAATATTAAATTACTATAGGAATCCGGAAGAAATAGACAAATATAAATATGTATAAACAACAATATTTGCAAGAGAGGTTAATAATGAATATAACCATAATTAACAAAAATGTAAATGAGCAAAGAAACTCTAATCTTACCCTATGTATACAGATTCCACAGTTGTACTGACTCAACGCATAAAAAAAAAACACAACAATACTAAGAATAAAGGCGCCATCTGTATATATTTTTAGTAACTAAACTTAATATAAGAATATATTAAGAATATTACATACTATAGACTAAATATATTAAGAAATATAACACGAAAATTATATACTATAAACTAAATAGAAATGAATACTTTAAATAAAAATAATTAAATAGCTATAA
Organism: Trichonephila clavata; assembly: GCA_019973975.1. Classification (NCBI taxonomy): domain Eukaryota; kingdom Metazoa; phylum Arthropoda; class Arachnida; order Araneae; family Nephilidae; genus Trichonephila; species Trichonephila clavata. The sequence continues at coordinate 13,379 of BMAO01021603.1, read as the reverse complement.
CTTTGAAGAAATATATTTATAAATAAAATTAGCTGGATAGTTATAGTCTAGCCAACTTTGAAAGAATTTTTTATAGTTATTGATTCTCAATACTTCTTCAGATACTAAATCATTATTTCTTTTTATATAATTTAGAAGGATATTTCTAAAAATTGAAATGTGAAGGGTACTACTCCAATATGGCATTTTTATAACATTAAAATCAAAAGAGTCTCTTTTATCAAAAATATTACTTTTTAGCATATTATTTTCAACTTTTAATTCTAGATCAAGGAAATTTGCTCATTCTATATTGCAATTGGTTTTTATTAATTTCAGGTAGGTTGGATAATAATTAAATATAGGAGTAAAGTCAACTTTATTACTGAAAATAATTAGATCATCGATGTATCTAAAAAAGTAACAAGAGTCTGTATCAATTTTTTCATTCTCGTAATAGTGTAAATAGATATTAGCCAGACTGTTACTAGCTGGGCCACCCTATGGCAGACCTTTAATTTGTTGATAATAAGAATTATTATGAAATATGTAATTTTCTTTCAAAACAAATTGTAGAATAATATTATATTTATCATAGTTTATCAATTTATTTATCATAGTTTATCAATTTATTTAATATATATATATATATATATATATATATACAGCAGTAAATAATTCAAAAGAAGACTAATAAATCCCAAGCATCCTAAGATCAGACCGGAAGAACCAAGAACATGGAACACACAAAAATCCAGCAATATAAAAGTAATAAAAACCAAAGATGTATTAATTAAAAACAAAGTAAAAAATTGAAATAAGAAGAAAAAAGTAAAATAAAATAAAATAACCAAATATTATAACAAAACTTATTACAATACTGATTATAAGCATAAAGCTTGTATACACAATGTCAGAAACATTTTTTATATAAGTCATTTATAAGTAGTAATTTTTATACATAAATAGGCGCAAATGCAGCCATATTAATGCAAAAAAGATATAGCAGTAAATAATTCAAAAGAAGACTAATAAATCCCAAGCATTCTAAGATCAGACCGGAAGAACCAAGAACATGGAACACACAAAAATCCAGCAATATAAAAGTAATAAAAAAACCAAAGATGTATTATATATATATAATATATATATATATATATATATAATAGCTGACCCAGCCTGGCGTTGCTCGGGCTTTTACCGAGGGTATAACTTAATCCCCATGTTAATTTCCTCCTTTATTTCTGACGCCAGCACTTCTGTGTGGGTGTGACACGTACGATGTGAGTGCAGGCCCCGTGAGTGTGTATCATGGCTTTCTCGTTTAACATTTTCCCTTCTCTTGACAAAATCAGCACTTCCAATTTTATTTTACGAAATTACTTTGACTTCTTTGTTTCTTTCCTCTCCGCTTACCCCGGGGTTGTACGGGCTTTTACCGAGTGAATAACTTCATCCCCATGGGAATTTCCTGTTTCCCTTAGGACGACAGCACTTATGTGTGTGTATGTATGCGCGATGTGAGTGATTTTTTTTAACTATGTCATAAAAGCTCCCTTTTTCAAAATTTGTTTTTAAGTTGGCGTGGTAATTAGGAGAGATGCGGGAAAGCTCAGGTGTCGTCCTCATCACTTGACCGTGGCTTAAAATTTCGAAGTCCTTCGCCAAAAACTCTCGAGTAGGTGAACAGTACGAATTTATAAATCACTCACTCACTTTCCAATTCTTTCGTTGCAGTTTTTTAGTCCTCGGAAACGAAAATGTAGCCTTTTTAAAAATAGTTGTATGTTGAAAAAAGACAGAAAAGTAGAAATTTTTCAAATTACAAAATTTCACTACTATTTTAAATCTTGAAGTAAAATTGTGAGGATTTTTTGAAATGTTCGACACATGGGAATAAAGTTTCATGCAATTATCTTTTTTAAAGAAGAAATCATTAAACGATTGATTTAAGTATTTTGAGTGTTTTATTAAAATTTGTTCAAAATTTTCTGGCTTTTTATTTTTTAAATCACTGATTTGATACAGATAAATATTTTAAATGAATCTCAGAAATGTATTGAATACATTCTTTCATCTTAATCTGACATCAATAATGATTTAATTTGGAAAATTATATAAAGAGAAAATGATGAAAATTGAAGAAAAAATAACTGTTTCACTCGCATTTTTTTTTTACTCGCCAAATTTGCTGATTTTCGCATGTTTAAGTCAGAATTTTTGGTGTAACTCTTGAGTTAGATGTGAAGTTTTAGGTGAAACAGTTGAAAGCTATTTGGCGCGAAACCATTTTTCGACGCCAAGTCTTGGCAAACTGTAAAATCGCGTATTTTTTATTAAATTTTTTATTTTTTAGGGCTTCATTTTTAAGTTAATGCTTTCAAACTTCACACATTAATTTTGAAAACGAAGGACTTTTAAATAAAAAATGTACAAAAAATACTGTTTAGATTATTTCTTGCAATAATGTTATTTTACGAAAATCAGAAAAAAAATTTTTAAATCCGTAATTTTCATCAATTTTTTCAATCTTCACACAGAAGTTTGATAAGAGTATTCTACAAACGCAACAAAAGTTTCTTGTGATAATCTTTATAAATAACGAAGTTATTCAATGTTAAGTTAAAAAATCCGACAATTTTTCGAAAAATCTTTAAAAAAAAGTTTTGGGCATTTTATTTTTTAAATGACTGGTTCTAAAAGAAAAAGGCTTGAAGTTATTTAGTGTAGAATATCGTTTTCATAACACGAAAATAAATTCATACGCAACGATTTCGAAATAATTTTCATAAAAAAGCATCAATTTTAACTATTTTTAAAAAAAAAAAAAAATAGAAAATATTATTATTTTGCAAAAAAAATTATATTGTACAGTGGAGAAAAAAATGATCTTTCTGATTCTGTAATTACTTTTGTCTGATTTAAAAAACAAAAATCGGATGGCTGTTTAAATAACGTCGAGAATACCGAAAAATTTCACCCTCTGTTCATTCACGACGCTAGGCTGGGAAAATAACGCGCAGAGTTAAAACAATTAAGCGTTTTAAGGTTTTTAATTAATATCTTTTTAACTAATTATAATATCGGAATGAAAAATAGTTTACGTCCTATTCTCAGACCTACTGAATATACGCACAAAATTTCATAAGAATCGGCCACACCGTTTCGTTGGAGTTTGGTTACAAACACTGTGACACGAGAATTTTATATATTATTTATATATATATATACTATATATATATATATATATCGTGATATGTATACATATCACTGTGAATGTGACTTTTAAAATTAAAGTCACGATCTGTTTTTATGCAAGCCACTACTGCAGATCTCCATTTACACTTACAGGTCCCCTTGTAAAACCCCTTGCCGATCTTCATAGATCCTTGGAGGTATATATAGACCACTTGGGGAATCACTGATGTAAAGGGGCCTGTGAGGGTGTGGTGTGCAATATCTTCCTATGGATTGGGGTCATTCGTTGTCTCTCTTGAGGATCATAAGCAACCATTACAGAAGTCTTCTAGCAGATTACCCTATGCTTCAGACTCTCTTTCCGGGAGAACGGAACGTATTCCAAGATGACAACGCTTCTGATCACACGTCTCGCTGGGTTCAAACATGGTGACATGAGGACAAAGTGGAACATCCAACGTGCTGTCCCCAGTCACTTGATCTGAGCATAATTGAGTGTTTGAGTCCTTAGAGAACGAAGTTCGAGCGCGGTTTCCTCTTCCACGCACACTATCTGAACTCTAGACGGCCCTGCACGAGGAATTAGTGCAAATTCCGATGAACTTTGCCCAAGACATTTTTATTTTTGCCAATCTTACATCGAATCCAATCTGATATTCAAGCCAAAGTTGGCCCAAATGCAACTAATAAAAATTTTTCACTTTTCCTCCTGTGTTTCCTATTATTTAGTCCTATATCTGTATATTCAAATTGGAAATTTTGAAGTTTTCACTTCTATTGTGTGGTCATAAGCACACGCACTTTTTTTTAATAATAATTTCACAAATTCAACACTACTTTTAGTTCAGCACTGGAATGCCTGCTGCGAAAAGACTGCGACATTTATTTTACACTTTTAAAGTGAATAACCCTATTTAAATAGAAAAGGACTGAATAATTAATCCAAAACTTCATCGCAGTTAATTATTTTTCTAGAGGAGGAGACAGATGACTTGTGTACGAGAGTTAAAACTTTTCTGTTTTCTATACGAATGCTTTCCGGAGCACTTAACGCTTCAGGGTTCACTACTTATTCTAATGGAAGAGAATCGTGATAAATTGCACTTGTAAACACAACTTTGGTCTTTTGAATTTCACGAATAGTTTAATTCTGAAATTTATGGAGAGCCAAAACTTTTTTTTATATATAAGGGAGAGTATGAATCACATAATTTTAATTTTTGTCACTTGAAAATGAAGTAGGTACTTAAGTTTACCCCGTGTCATTGGCATTCTTTGGTAAATTTTTTTTAAAAACAAGTTATTTTCGCGGGAAATTGGTTAGAATTGTCTTTACAATGTATCAAATATTTTGAAATAGCTCATCTTTGGCGAAATAAACTGCTGCTATGCAAAAAATCGATAATTGCTTTTTTTCCCTTTTTTTTTTTGCCATACAGTCTCGTGCATTTTAACCAACTCGTTTTACCAATTTAAGACTTTTTTTAAAGAAATAAAAATGTAATCATTTAAATAAGACCAACTCAATAGATTGAGTGATTACTTTGTAATGCCTGTTGGTTCCTGCTTCGCTCTGAAACCACTTGTCTACCCTCAGACCCGGCTAGGTGTGTGGGAGAAACTGAATAATCAGTAGACATGATCCACTCTAATTATTCTATTGTCACCAAAATATCAAGCAGACACAATAACAATCTTATTAAGATAACAGATTAGACGGAGGTGACACTCAATAGCCTATGGATAATAATACGGACCCTCAACTGATTCCACGATAACTTAAAAGAGCTCAATATCAACTACGTCGCACACTAATAAGCTAGACTTCTATTTAAATAAGGATCACGATACCTTGTACTTTTATGAAGTTGAGTCCTACACTTGAACCTTGAAGGTGATCCTTATCTGGATTTAATTACTGTCGATTGATCCACTCTCAGTAATCTTCCAGTAACAAACTCCAAATGCACTTAATCATTTCACGATCCTTCATTCTCCAACTAAACAACTAACTCGCCAACTCGCGAATACAGAATTTATATAATATACTTAATTTGCATAATCACGCTTCCTTACTCGATGAAAGTTGGTTGCTAAAATTGTTTCCCCAGAAGAATCTCCAAAGGGTTAGTAGAGCCGCGTATAGATCCGTCACAACTTGTACTGTTTTACTTGCAATGATTTAGTGATTACTGTACCTATGTATATGTACTGTCATAACCGTGCCAAATTTCAAGATGACACACCCAATTGGAAAACCCGATCTCGCGCGTGTCGTAGGCATTGAATTGGCAACCATGAGCTCAGTTCCTGTTGCTCCTCTTGTCCCCATTCTAACCTAATCGTTCCTCAGAAGGGCATTCTCGAATAATAAAATGCGAATCTGGGAGCTACCGAGTTCTTGAATAATAAAATTCCATAGTAAAATTAATAATAATAATAATATAGTTACATATAAACTACACTAAACTCAGTGGCGCAACGGCCCATGAGGGCCCAGACCTACTGGGCCCAGCTCAGTTTTTATGATCTTGATCAATGAGGTGAGTGAGAAAATGTTCTGGTCAGGTGATCAGTCTGACGCAAAAATCCCAGGGTTTAGCTCCCAAGGAAGCTTGGTACTCCTTTATAGACCCACTGACGGGATGAAAGGCTGAGTCAACCTACTCAAAATTCGCCGTTTTGTTGAAAATTTCCGATTTTTTTTTTTTTTTTTGTGTGCTTTTATCTTATAGCCCATATATTTAAGATTCCAAGAACACTCTATTTTTATTTCTACGATATTTAGAAGCAAAGCTATAGCATAATTAGTAAACCGGAAGTAGATCCCTACACAAAATATTTTTGAGATATTGAATTGAAATTTTCAGAACATCTTTTATTTAGTTATACCAGTGTTAAGAATCAAAATCTAATCTCTGTGTGTATATTTATGTACTTTATTGCTTTTTTATGAAAAAAATTTCATTAATTTTTATAAAAAATCGTGTTTTTGCCTAAAATTTGGCATAATTAAAAAACTTTCAAAAGTATTACAAATCTTTTAATTCCTAACACATATAAAGATGTTATTCACGTACTGTATAAATATTGTTTGAATACATTCATTAGAATTTTCTGTAAATGCAATTTTTCATCAAACTTTCACTAAAAACGACAATTGTTATACTCTATAAAACTCTCCAGAAAACAGCAAAAGTTTTTAAAAATAGTCCGAATTAGTTAAACATGTGAAGCTAAAGAGATCTTGAGCCATAAATATGGAGAGTTTAAAAAATGTACAATTAGTAGAAAATTTTTTATACTGTATTAAAATCTTTAAATGCATTTTCTGAGAAACAATGTTTTTCAATTTTTTGGCTTCACGGTAAAGTTTACTACAGAATTTCTTTTTAAGATATTGAATTGAAATTTTGAGGAAATGTTTTGTTTAGATTTATCTTCACAGTCTAGACTATTATCTAATTTCTATGTATATATTTATGTATTTTATTGCGCTTTTTGTGAGAAAATAACATTAGGCTTTTGTAAAAAATTGAGTTCTTGCATAAAAAATGACATATTTAAAAAACTTTAAAAAGTATTACAAATGTTACAGCTCTACGCACATATAATGATACTATTTATGTACTGTATAAATGTTATTCGAATACATTAATTATAGTTTTTAATACAAGCCTTATATATATATATATACCGTAACTGCAATTTTTCACTAAAATATCACTCAAAATTCCCAATATATCCAGAATTATTTTTAATTTTTTGGAAATTGTACTTGAATTCCTAGTTTTATGCCCCACCAATTAAAAATGTGTTTATTTAGTTGAAAATTTATATATTTCAAAAAAAGTGCTCCGAAGGTAGACACATACTTTAATTATATATAATTAGATTATTATTATTATTATTATATGTAATAATAAAATAATAATGATATAATCTAAAATTTATAATATAATAATAAAAATTAAATTAAATAATACAAATTGGTTATTCTTTTTCTTTCATGGAAAAATATTTATTTAATATAACTTATTATTTTTCACATTTTTTTTTTGACTACTCGCTCCTTATTCCCATCAGCGTATTTCGTTTTGAAAATTTGTTTAGTTTTATTCAATGTCGCCAATAAAGTTAGGATAGTATGTAAAAAACACCAAAGTCGCAAATATGATTGCAAGTACCTAAGTACTGAATAAAATTACCTCAAAGCTAGTTAAGGCTCCGTTTACATGCAAGCCCGCAAATAGCAGGCAAAATGGGGTTGGAGAGAAAAGTCAGCTTTTTACCGTATTGTTTTCAGGCCCTTTACATGAGAATGAGGTGATTCACGTGGTTATACTGTATAGTAAAACCATAGAAACACCTAGAATGTTGAGTGCGATGATCGTCCAGAATCTTCGCTATTGCCTTATTCAGAAGCTACGTTGCTTCTTATATTTTTGTTTGTTTTGTATATTGCGTTTTACACAAAAATTAAATGAAACTTATAAAGACGATATTCAATCTTTTAATTTTGAAGATATGAATTGGGGCAAGAAAAGAAAAGAAAGATGTATTGAATACTCACACTAGAAATTTATTGTTACAAAAGAAATCCTAATGTAGAAATACTTTTGAAAATATTTTTAACAATACTGTTACCGAATGCATCAGGTGAAAGATTGTTTTCAGTTTTAAAACGTGTTAAAAATAATTTAAGAAGTACTCTGGGTGGAAAAACAAATTTAACAACATGGTCATATTACATACAGAACAAAATGTTTTAGACAAAATAGATATGGCAAAATGTATAGCAAAACTGTAAGTACTCTTCAGTAAGGTTTTTAATTCTTTTGTTTACAGTTAAGATTTTTTTTTTATCAGTACATTTTATTTTGAGAATTTAAGCAAAACGACTCTTTTCACTATTTTAGTTTTTCGACTCTTGAGCCCATGGGCCTCAACCCTTTTACCGCCAGGGCCTCCAACTACCTTAATCCGCCTCTGCACAAATGTCCATAACTCCGAAGATGTTTTGTCAAATAAGGTTCATTACAAATTTATCAGTTTCCTTCCCGTCAAAAATTGACACTTTTGTAGAGTAGTGCAGAGTGACACTGAGAATTGTACGTCGTGTCACATGAGACATGCGTGCCATAAATTGCTTACCAACCTCCGGAAGGATCAATCCAGGGAATCAGAATATGTATTTCGAAAACATTCAGGAGAGAGTCGAGGAAAAGAGCACAACTATACATGCTCGATGTTCCGAATCTAAAAGGAGAAACGAATATGCGCATTTTTTATTTATTTTTCTTCAAAAAAAAAGAAAAAAAAAGACGAATTTTTTCCTTGAATAGAAATATCTTCTCACTCTCTCTCTCTCTCTCTTCCTCGGGACGAGGAGTTCGTTGAGGTTTTTAATTATTAAGTTTTTTCATCCTCGGAAAACCCCGACATCGAGAAGAGGGAAAACCTTTTGTTCTTATTGTAAACTTTTATTTAATTCCTTAAAGAGGGGAAATAAAAAAAAATTTCTACAAAAGCAGGTTTGATGGTCACCTGAATTGCGACTGAAGTTTTTTATGAGTTCAATTAGAAATAAATCTTTCAGAAGAAATTTCTGAGATTTGGAGGTTTGGATAAAACGGATTTTCAGAAATATTTAGATCATGTAATTCACCGGAACCAATAAGCATACTCAACTCAGACACAAAAATGTGGAACCTACACCTTCAAAGACAAGCTAAGATTTTTGCATTGTTGTTGAAAATGCCACCTGATCGGTAGTGCCGGATTGAGGCTCGCGAAATTCATCATGCTAAAGGACTAGATTGTACTCCTGTCGTTAGCCGTATCTTTGAGCACCATATGGGTTACAGTATGATTTAACTCAGTTCCACCACAATTTTGAGGAAGAACACCCCGAGGGTGATCAGGGGCTTCTCACCTTTCTTCTCCTTCCACCAACCTCACTTTTTAAAAATATCCTATTTAATTATAGAAATAAATAGCTTAAATGAAAATTATTTTTAATATTTTATTAAATTTTTTTCATCTAATTTTATTTTAATAAATTAATTCTAATTATAAATTCTTAAGTGCATTTATGCATATTGTTCAGTATAGTTCACTGCGATTCATCGTGTGAGCGACTTTTATTTCTCTTTGAATTGTCCAATCAGTGAGAGGCGAATAGCGTGATGTCAGAGGCTCTGTTGAAGTTTTATTTATTTTTTAAATTTAAAACCCCCAAATGACCAAGACAAAGTGCAATGTTTGCTTAATCACTTGTGACTGAAAGTGGATTTTGGTTTTTATTCATATCAAACTAAAAAGTTATTTAATAAAAATATAATCCAACTTTAACAGCAATGAGTAAGGAAAGATTAATTGAAGAACATCATAATTGTCAAGAAAATTGAGTACTACAATATTTTTATGCCCTAAACAAGAATAAAATATTGTGCATGATATGTAAAAGCTGTAACTCAGTTGCAAAGGAATATAATTTTAAAAGGCACCATGACACAAATCAGAAAACAAATTATGATCAATATGCTGCGAAACTTTGTGAAGACGAGTTGTCAAAACTGAAATTAACTCTTCAAAAGTAAAAAAAAATTTATTCGCTAAATTTGTTCAGGGTGTGAATGTTAAAACGTCGAAAACTTCTTAGCTACTCGAGGGCGTTTGGCAACGAACCTCGTAATTTTGAACCATGGTCAAGTGACGAGGACGACACCTGAGCTGGCGACCCCTCTCCTATCTTCCACACCAGTAGGACAACGTTTGAACCTCGATATATTTAATGAGCATCAGCCCTCTCTGCAGTGTGGATCTTCAGCGGTACAAGACTCGAACTCATGACTCGAGTCCGTAACCTTGACCACTATGCTACTGAAGCCCCTAAATTTGTTGAAGACAATACAACTGCAGTAAAAACTATATATTATCACTTTTAATCGCAAGCACAGATCGAAACCACTTACAGAAGAAGAATTTCTTAGTATTATTAAAGCGGAGGAATTACCGCATTTACTCGAATTTAAGCCACGTTTTTTTCCCAATGTTAATGCTACTGAAATTGGGTGCGGCTTAGAATAATCGAAGGGAAAGAAATTTATTGTATGGGGTATTTAGAGCAATTACCGGTTCCCGTATGCAATTAAAAGTTTGTGTTACTGATAAAATAACGAATAATTCACTTCTTGTTAGTTATCATTACAAATTTATTTTAATTTCGTAAATTTGATATCGATAAACCATTTAACACTTTAATTTTTAACAATAACTTGTTGAGAATTTGGAGTATGGCTTAAAATTGATGATGGCTTAGTTTCGAATAAATACAGTATTATATTCAGAACAAGTAAAAAAAAAAAATTAAAAAAGCGTAATTTTAAGTTAAAATTCTGTAACCAGCAAAGGTGATGAAATAGTCGATTATTATAGTCGAGTCGAGTAATATATTATGCATTATACATGTTTTTGATGCACTTTTGAAAATTGTGACGAAGTGAAAGTTATCCTTGGAGAAGTTAGCTTGTCTTGCAACTGATAGAGCACTTGCCATGACCAGTATTACTAAAGGAATTGCAAGATTAAAGAAAAACAAGCAAAAAGCATGGTAACAGTAGTTTATATACTTTTCATTGTATTATTCCATAGCAAGTACTGCTCTTGGACATGTACTTGAATATACTGTACATGTTTTCAAATAGTCAATAAAATTGTAAACTATATTTGAGCATGTAGATTTTGATATCGCAGATTTGCTTTATTTCTGGAAGATATACAATGCGAATTATCGGTCAACCATATTACACTAAAGTTCGAGGGATTTTGACTTATAAAATGTCAAAACGATTTTTTAAATCGATGGATAAAATCGTTATTTTCTTGGGAATAAAGAAAATTATGAAAGTGCTGAATTTAAAGATGAACATTGGATAAAACACCTGGCTTTCTCAGTTAAGTTAGCTTTCTCTCCCTTACGCTTCAAGGCAAAATCCCTTTTCTACAATGCTATTTGATAAAATATGAACGCTTAAAAATAAAATTATTACTGACTAATTATTACAAAAAGAAATAGAGATAATTTGTTTCACTTTGAAGCTTTCAAAAGAAATCTATTGATTAAATCACTTAAAATAAAATTTACAGAATATTCTCACCAAATTAAATTATTAGAAACGGCATTCGATCGAAAGTTTTCTGATTTTAAAATTTTTGAGTTACACCAGCTTCGTTTCTTAGCTTCACCTCTATCTATCGATATTGTAATTGTTGAGGAAAAATTACAAATGGAATTAATTGAAATCTATATTGTGATTCTTTGCTGATTCAAAAAATGTTTCGAAGTGGAAACTCTAGATGTTTATACATATTTCATCCGTAGATAGGCTTCTTAAATGTTATAATTTGTTACACGTGTAACGGCTATGTTCGGAAGCACTTATTTATGTAAGCAACCATTATCTTTAATGAAAAATAGCAAAAATTCTGAAAGGTCGAGATTAAATGATCAAACATTTATCACCATTTTTTAAAAATTACATCAGCTCAATATGTTCAACCAAATTTTGATGACTTGTTTTGAGAAAGAAACGGTGTCAAATATCTTCTAAATTAATATTAAATTGTGTATTTCGTATAATAACTTATATTTTTTTTTACAAAATGTAAAACATGTATAGCTTAAAAAGTAAATGAAATATTTAAACGATTATGTATGTATAATGTATAATACACTGAGATTTATAAATATAGAATATAATCATTCTACAATCCTGTTTTATTAATTTTTTGAACATTGAAAACATGCGGCCCTCAACTTGATATAAAATAGTTCATGTGGCCCGTGATATCAAATGAGTTTGACATGCTGCCGTAGAGGAACTGGACGTCCATCCAAAACATCATGAAGCTTATTCAATGTTGGTGGCCATCTGCCAATAACAACAAAAACACGACAGTGGTGTGTAAATGTACACAACAAAAGAAGGAATCGTGCACTAAAATAATGTGGACGATGTGTAATGTCCCATTGTGCTTTGATTGTCTCAAACCATACCATTCATAATTAAAATTTTTATGACCAGAAAATCATTGGGTTTTTTTTTACAAAATTACTCATTGAAGACTACTGGGACACATATGTCCCAGCACAAATGAAAAAAAAAATGTATTCGCTAAATTTGTTGAGTGAGAGTGAATACAAACTTTGTACTGCTCAGCTACTCGAAGGCATTTGGCGACGGCCATGGTCAAGTGACGAGGACGACACCTGAGCTCCCACCCCTTTCCTAACTTCCATACTACACCAACGGGAGAACGTTTGAGCATCGACATATTTAGCGTACATCGCGCGCGACTTCAGTGGTACTAAGTTTCAAACTCACAACCACACATATATAATATATAGACTCCCGAGCCTGTTGCCTTGACCACTAGGTTACCGCAGCCACATAAATTTGTTGAAGATAATACAACTGCAGTAAAAGCAAGTTACATATTATCATTTTAATCGTAGGCAGATCGAAACCATTTCCTGAACAAGAATTTATCAGTAAATGCTTGATTAAAGTGAGGAATTACCGTATTTACTCGAATCTAAGCCGCATTACCCCCCCCAATATTAATGCAACTGAAAATCGGGAGCGGTTTAGAATCAAAGGGAAAGAAATTTGTTGGATGGGGGTATTTAGAGCAAATACGGGTTCATGCATGTAATTAAAAGTTTATAATAATGACAAAAATAAATAATTCTTCACTTCTTATTAGTTATTTATATGTGTAACATCTTTACTCTCGGTTGCTGGATATTCGTTGGAGTGATTTCGTGAAAAGGGACGGAAATGAGTAACAGGAAGTCGGGGGAAGCGCGCGCTGTTTGATTTGACCAATTCAGCGCCTTGGGTGTCTCTTCGCTACCCTCGTCTAGGGGTCCAACTGTAGTAGCAATTAAGACGCCCGCCTACAGCACATACCAGCAAGTCTTGTCATTTTGGTGGTCACATACATTTCTCCGAATCAAACCGTTAAAAAAATTAAAGATTTCCTGCATTTTGTACTTTTACCGGAGGTGGTTCTGCTCTTTTAAAAAAAAACTATCACTCGCTTCCCATGATTTTGTGAGTGGTGATTTTAACGTTAACTTCAGTTTGCCAGAAGCTGAGCCGCTCATAGCTTTTCTGAAAGATGAACTCAAGATC
>BMAO01021602.1:0-25690 GCA_019973975.1 Trichonephila clavata | reverse complement strand
TGTTGATATGTTTTTTTTGTACTATCTCTTAACACGAAATTCTTTTAACAAAATTCTTCAAAAAATATTTCAGTCCTTCAGTTCGTGTTAAGTGATTTTCACTATATATGTAATAAATCATTTGTTTTTTGCTGGACTCTTCACAAACATATATTCCAAGCTTTTTGTCATCATAGACCCCTTGTCATGTTTTTCAGGGGCAATGTTTGGGATAGACCCTGCCTTAAATTAATATTGAGTTTTTGCAAATTTATCAACACAACTGTCTTTTTGACAGCTGTACTACCCCCTACGTTCAAAGAATTAAATTTCTAACTGTAATGAAGTATAGTGTTTTAAAATTTAAAAAATCACTGTGAATTAATTAAATTAAAAGTTAATTAATAAATAATACTGTTAAATAAAATAAAACTAAACAATAAACAAATGATTTAATCGGAGGATCTGGTGTTACAATATCAAATTTTCAACATTTGGTATCAATTTGTCAGATTTTAACCTTAAATCTCCTCTGTTAGTAGTGTTCAATTTTTTTTTTTTTTTTTTAGTTTTTGGAGATAGGCACTGTGCTGAAACTCCTTCACATTCGGAAAAGCAATTTGAAATTTCCTCGCGATATCTATAGTTCGGGACTAATAACAGGTTTCACTTTTAAAGCCAAAATCCTGACATCTGTTTCAAACTTTAAGACCTTCGTTAGAGGTCATTATGATCAGTCCCTATTGTAATGTGACATTTTTTCTTCAATGTGACCATATGAATCCATTGCCGATTGTGGTATTACCATAGTTAAAGCATTCTCAACCCGGTTTCAAAATCTGAATTAAAGCATTTAAACTGTTGAACTTAGGTTAATATGTCCTGACAGATTGTCTTGTCCAATTGATAAAATTCGATCTCTAGTATATCCTTCTTTAGCTGATCTGGCGAGAAATACTGAAATAGTTCTTGTTTTAATAAAATTCATGCTGTCCCCTTGTAAGTACAAACTAACCTCATTAAATTTAGTAAATAAATCTGTTAAACGGGTAAAATTTAGTTTCCACTTGATTAAATTTTTTTTTTAAATTAAAGTCACGTTTTTGTTTTATGAGACCCACTATCATAGGTATTTTTATTTATTGTAAAACAGCTTATTCTGATGGTTTATGTTGCTATTTGATCTGGTGAACGTGTTAAGATTTGTCAATAATAATATTCATGGAATTGGAAAATGCCCCGTAATCATCACATTCTCTATGAAATGAAGCATTCGTTAATTATGAAAAATTTGAAAAAAGAATATTCGAATACTTAAATTTTTTTTCTACGAGAATATTTATACCAAGAAATGCAAGAATGTGTGTGAATTATGCATCATTAATACTAATTTAAAAGCAAAAAAAGTAAGGTCTCTCTCTCCATATATTGTGTATACAATTTGAAGGAAGAATCTACATTTTGCCTACATTATTTTCTGAAGCATGAAATTCTAATGAATTTAAAAGGCTTAATTTAAGTGTTGGTTTAATTAAGTAATTTTATTTTATCGAAAAACATTCTACTTGATTTATAATTGTTATATTAAAAACAATACAAATTTCTAACCATTTGTTAAGTGGAATAATTATATAAAATAAAATTATTGGTAAGTTTAATGAAATTCATATGAAATTTAAAGATTTTTAATACAATTTGGTATGTTCAAATTAATCAATTTATTTTTCATTCAAAGAAATCTATTTTTAATAAAGTTTAGTTTTTTTTAATGCTTATAAAATCAGTCGTTTCCATTTCTACTTTCTTTTATACATTAAAAGACTGCAGTTCGTGATAGATTTCCGCAGTACAGACCTATTTATAAGAATCTACATTCTAAGGGAAAATTCTACATAGTATTTAGTTTTAACGTCTATTTTTACTTCGTATAAGGTATTTCTATAGCTTTTATCTTTTTTAATGGGTCGCAGTTTAAAAGATTAGTCATGGGTTCGAATCCTGATTTTACCAAGAATTCCCTTTGTGAAATTCTGGAAGTGCGACTTAATATAAGAAACGGGATCTCAAATTTCTCGAATGATGTTGTGTGGTAGTTAATAAAATACAAATTAAACATCCTAGCTGAGGTGTGATTGCATATAAATTTGAAGTCTGCAGCCAAAAGAACCCATGTTCTTAAATTTCAATGTTAAATTAATTTATAAAATTAGTTGTCCATTTTTGTTGTTTTTTTATTAATAACATTATTTGATTACTATTATTTAAAATTTAATTTTTAGGTTTAAGAAATGTTGAATAATTTTTAGCGATGCAATGAATATGGGACAACTTTCTTCCAAAAGTCATTCAATAGCTAATCCATCTAACATGTATATTTTTCATCTTTCGTGCGCAACGCTTCTATTAAATTGAATTACTAAAAAGCTTTAACTTTATTTAAGCACATTATCTATTTCAAATGCTTTAATATCAGAGCATATTTTAATATTAAACTTTGTCAAACTATATAAAAATATCGCAAACATTTTATATTCCTAATTTTTTAATACTTTGATTTTATAGCATTATAAAATTTTTGAAAAATATGTAAGTGATTAGGTAATTAAATTTTATGTGTGTTTTTTAATTGGCTAAATTGTGCAAATTATATGCACTGATCATTACTTGAACTTTATTTTAGATTATTGTTTTCAAAAATTGACTTTTTTTTTACCTTTCAAAATTATTTTATTTTCTCATAAGGATAAGAGTATTAGAAATTTAAATAAGTAAATTTGAATTTTTTTTTTTGCTGTTTGTGAAATTTAAAATGTTGTGGCTTTTTCTAAGTAACACATAGTTTATAAAAAAAGGAATACAAACTTCGTAAATTTTTTTAATTGGTATGAAAATTAAAGCATTTCGTTTCAATTGTAATAAATATAGAAAAAATATAGATTTCATTTGTTGTTAACAGATGACTTTTTTTTAACAAGTGAAAGAAATTCAGTTGATCAGTTCAAATACTAGCCGTTATACCCCACGCGGCTAGTATTTTTATATAATTAATCACTGAACAAAACTCATAATATTTCATATTTCGTACTTGTTGAAGATATTTAATTAAAACTTTAGATCGCTTGCAATAAAATGACTGGTAAAAAAAAAAGATTTCTAAACTGATGATTCTCAGACAAGAAGTGAACTATAGTAGCGAAGCAACAAAAATAAAAGAAAAAGAAATTCTCAGTATAACTTGAAGGATAGTTTTCAAGTATTTGAACCACTCCCCAATTCTTAACAAAAGGGGAGACACTCCCCTTTTTTTCAATCATTTGGTCCATGCCGCAAAAACAGTACTAGATTTGTTGACCTCAAAACGGTATCTTTCTAAACATGAAAGATCAGAAGAATTATTATGTTCAGTTTTGTACAAAAAAAAATAAAAGGGATGTTCATATTTGCAAATATTTCTAATCGCAATATTTTTGTTCGTTCTCAATTATGAACGGAAAATTAAAAGCTCACACACACACACACACACATTTTCATTGAAAAGAATTTTTGCTTCTTATATGTTGTTTAGGGGGGGAAATCATTTAATTATTTTACACACATGTATATAGAAGTGTTTTACTAAATGAAGCAAGAGCTTTAATAAATTTCCCTTAACTGGATACAATAAAAAAAAAAGATCATGTAGGATTTTAAGGAATAAAGAAATTTGAAAAAGGCACTAGCAAACCTCTAAAATCCTTTGTTCTAAATTGCCTTAGTTTGTTCTATAAATAAATGTTAAAATTTTGATATGTTAATTCAAAATAAATATATTTATATCGATGATTGATCAATTTCCTGTTAAGTCAAGTAATACAAATAAAATATCAATTTTATCCCTCTTTCAGGAATCCTGTCTAAGAGTCATGATGTTTCAGTAGTTAAGAAATCTAAATTAATTATACGTGAATAATTCAGGATTTATTTTCCACACATTTATCTGGAGCAGAAATGAATTCTCTTGAACTATATATATATTCACTAACTTACGCACTATCAACAATTTTTTGTAAATCTTTATTTTTTCGAAAAACTATTAATAAAAAAAAAGAGAAAAGCAATGAGAAATGTGAAACAAAATACCATACTACAAGTATATATTCACTTCCAAATTATATCTCTTAACTATTATATCGAAAAAAACTTTGTATGAATTAATCTTTGTGTTTAATAAATTAGCTGTGAATAAATATAATGGAGGAAAATTCAAAGTATTGATTTTGTAAAAAACAAAAACTTTAACTAAAGTTATTTATTTCTAAAAATATGAGAGATTATCTCCTTTAATAATTAAGATAATGATAAAAATAAAACAAATAATACATTTAGAATAGTAAGAGATATAAAATTTCTAGATTAGATCCAGTCTTAATATATGTTGACTAGAAATTCTTACTGATTATACTAAAATATGAGCTGGGACCCCCCTTTCCTAACTGCCACACCA
This sequence comes from Trichonephila clavata, assembly GCA_019973975.1. NCBI lineage: Eukaryota > Metazoa > Arthropoda > Arachnida > Araneae > Nephilidae > Trichonephila > Trichonephila clavata. The sequence goes on along the minus strand of BMAO01021602.1, from coordinate 21,228 downwards.
CATCGTCGGGAGGACATTGAGCCTCTACGGATTCAATGTACATCGGCCTGCTCTACATGGTGGATCCCTTGTGGCACCAGGACTCGAACCCGAGACATTCCAGCCTCGAGTTCGTACCATAACTACTAGGTTACCGCAACCACTATAAGGAATTAACCAAAAGTATTTAAATTTTTAAAAATCAAAATTTAAAACATACGTAAAAAACTCAGACGATGTAGAATTTCCAAATATTTAATTAAACATGGTATTTTGTAAGTAGTAGCATCAAATGAACAGTAAAATAAATAAATAAAACTGAATCATTTAAAACACTTGATACAAAGTTTGTTAACATATTTTTGTAATAATTATGTTTAGCAGAAAAAAAGTATTTGGTGACTTAATAAACGAGTTTTAAACATTTTTTTATCAAGATACTCTTGAATGAATAATTTCATCAAGAAACTCTGCAAAATAAAACATAGGATTTAGCAAAAAAAAAAAGGTCAAATTTAAAGATAAACACAAAATTTTTTTTTTCTTTGAATACGCAAAGAAATTTAGGAGTCTTCAAATAATATAAATTTGATTATTACAAGTTTAGAAAGAAAATGTCCTCTTATAAATTTAAAGTATCACTTCTAAATTTCTTTAAATAATTAAGTATTATATCCTCGTAGAATTTAGATATTTAATGCACAGAGCCAATTCTTGAATTACATTTACACGATTAATTGCTTTCAAGTGCTAAAAAGGTTTGAATGTATTAAGTTCTGAAATTAAGAAAATGCTATTAATCATATTTTTATTGGCTATGATCTTTAAACAAATCAAAAAAATAATGCTATCATTTTTTAAAAATTGACTATGACCTCTGAAAAAATCTAAGTCTTGTTGATTAAAACATTCATTCTTGTTTTGCAAGGAGAAAAGTGTTTAACCAGAACATATTCTTTTTTTCAACATTCATTTTAAAATTTTGCAATTGACATAATATATTCAACCTTCAGTCATAATATGATATTTTTAAAATCATTTTCCAAGTTTTTGAGATTACATGTTTTTAAATGTTTATCAACTTTTATTAGAAAATAATGGATTAAGGAGCACATAAATTTTGTTATTTCATCATTGTCTCAATTCTATTTTAATTTTTACATGGATATTTAAACTATGTTAATTATAACTTTTGCTTATAATTGCAGTTTCATATGGTTCAAATATTGAAATATAAATTGTACAAAATGGAAATCACTCATTTTCAATGAAAATAATTTTTACATCTTATGTCTTGTTTAGAAGGAAAAAAAATCATTTAATTATTTTACACAGATGTATGTAAAGTTGTAAAAGTAATTAAAAGGAATAATATCAAGGAGGATTCAAAAAGACATTAGTTAATTCTAGAGTTTTTATTTTGATTAGTTTCATAAAAAAAATACTAAATTTTGAAATCTTAATTTAAGATTAATATGTTTATATCCCTAATGAACTCTTGATTGATGAATTTCCTGTTCATTCAAAGTGGTGCAGCAAAGATATCAATTTACAGTCACCCCTTTCCAGGAATCCTAGAAGCCGTGATGTTTTGGTTGTTGAAAATTCTAGCTTTATTATACGTGGATAATCCGAGATTTATTTTCAACACATTTATTATCTTGTGGGAATAAATATTAGCATTACACTATTCAGCTACTCGAGGGTTTTTGAAGATGGACCTCGTAATTTTGAACCACGGTCAAGTGACGAGGACAACACCTGAGCTGGCAACCCCTCTCCTAACTTCTACACCACACCAACGGGAGAACGTTTAAGCATCGATAGATTTTTTATGCATTGCCCCCTACAATGCGGGTCTTCAGTGGTATTGGGCTCGAACTCCTGACACACCGACCACGAGTCCGTTAACTTGACCACTAGGTTACCGCGGCCACTTTTATTATCAGGAGCAGAAATGAATTTTCTTATACTATTCAGGAACTCATACAATATCAACAGCTTTTTGTAAATTGCTATTTTTTCGAAAATCTGTAGTTAAAAAAAAGAGAAATATAATGAAAATTATGAAATGTGTAAGATATTGTACTATATATAAGTATATATTCCCTTCCAAACTGTAATAAAACCCTTGTAACTATTATATCTAAAAAAACCCAATATAAAATAATCTATGATTTTAAAAATAAATCATCTCTGAATATATATAAAGGAAGAAAATTTTTTCAGAAAAGCATTCGATTATTTCGAAAAATCTGAGTGATTATCTCCTTTAAAAATTAAGGTAATGATGAGATAAAACAAATAATAAATATTTAGGATAGTAAGATATTTGAGATTTCTGGATTAGTTTGTGACTAGACAATCTGCACTGATTGTACTAAAATGTGTGTTTTTTCATAATTATAAATAATTATTTTCCTTTGTTCTGGCAAAAAATTAAAACTATGTTTCATTTGATACTTATGTCTCGTATTTATAAAAATAATGTAATTTAGCTTCGAATTTAAATTATAACTCTTTGCTTTGAAAAGAAAAAACTTGAAATTTAATTTAGTTGTCATGTACATAAAGTTTTTTTTTTTTTTAATCTCATTTTGAGATAAAAAAAGTTTAAAATGTGAATTCGAGAAATCGTTTAACCTACCCTTTGCACTGGTAATATTTTCAGAAAACATCAACACTGAAATGAAAACCCGAATGTCAGGAATACAATGTATTACTACGCGGAGTTTTCTCTGAGGAGAATCGTATCGCACATGGTTACTACAAACCGGTTCCTCTCAAGGATATGCCTTGGCGATCGATCTTCGGCTAGAAAAGAGAATTTGGCGGTAGAAAATCTAGCCCACGTTATTGAAGATTTCCCCAAAGGTCTCTCATTTAATGTTAAGATTTCCTTTTTATTAAAGATTGAAAGGCCCAATGGATATATTAATTCTCTGTTTACCTTAAGGTATGCGACTGGTTGCGGCAACTTTTTTTCTTAAGAAAAAAAAGGAGATGTGGGGACTTTTTTGTTATTTTTAGATTTGTTTAGTACATTTTAAGAAAAATGTGCTAAAATTAAGAAGAGAAAAATAAATCATTATTACTAAATTGGGAAAAAATAGGTAAAAATTTACAAAAAATAGCATAAACGCGGCCCATTCTGCACCGAACGTTTATGAACAAATTAAAAAATTTTTCAATCTAATGTGTTGCTATATTATTCAATTTTGAAATGACTTTCAGAATAAGAAATATTTTCTTTTTTACAAAAACTAGAGCACTTTATCTCGGTTACTATATGAAAATGTTTAAAAAGACAGTGATTATATTCACATTAGGGACTGTAAATTTTGTAAAAAACAGTGATTGATAAATCTGAAGGTTAAAACAGTTCTACTATTATGCAGAACTTACAGAAAAAATTTCAGTTAAATATGTTCAAAACTTTTTTAGCAATCGCTGACCCCCCCCCCCCCCATTTCATTATTTTCAAAAAACCACATTTCGAGTAAAACGCGTTTTAAAGTATGACATCTTGCTTAAAGTAATGGCATCTGCTTTTACTAAAACACTTGTAGTTTTTGTTCTAGAAGAACGGAAAATTATAAACTTGGTATTTTTTAAAGCTAATAAGATGGCCGATAAAATAAAATCATAAAAATTATTTTTGTCAATTTTTGGCAAAATTCACAGTTAGTGGGATAGTGGGATACCTTAATAAGTTCAAGTTGATTTCCGCTCCAAAATGTTTATGTAATCCCGGGAACGCCGGTCACTATGTTTTTCATTGCCCCCAATTGCCAAATTTAATCTTAAAAAAACTTACACAAAAAGCTATTTCTTCCTGTTTACATTATTTGTTTAACATGATAGATAATAAGTTAATTTTCATTTTAAATATTGCGCAATCTATCAGTAAAAGACTAATGTAATTTCTAAATCCCCACCTCTGCTTTTTTTAATAATTATAATATTGTATTTTTTCTTGTTCATGCATATTTTTTGTATTACTTACTATCTATCTGGTGTAATACGAACTCCTCCTTCCATCTTTTGAGGTCTGTCCTTTTATGTTTACTTTGTCGATTTGAATCAATGCAGATTTTTTAGATTGAGAACATCCTTTGAGATTTCTCATCTCAATACAAAAAATGAAAGACCTCATACTTTGGTGAGGAGTTAATGCCAGCAATAAAGATAATATTTTCTGCCGTGATTAATGAAAAAGTTGTCAAGGATCTTAGTTCAATTTCTCTGTCAAATGACACGATAACAACTAATACAAATTTTTTTAAAGTCATTTCCTACTTCGTTAGAAAAACGTACTGGCATCATCTATTGCCGTTAGTTGTAACTTCGACAGAAATAACATTGAATAAATTTAAAATTAAAAAAATAAATTGAATCAAGGAATTAATATTTGAAAAAACTGTATTAACATCAAGAGTCATCTACTACAAGTTTAAAAAAATACATTGAATCTTGAAGGATGAATAGAAAGTATTTTATTAACGATTAAAAATTTAAACAAGATATATATATATATAGAAAAATATAGGGAGAGAATGAACTAATGCACTCAGTCCATAAATTAAGGATAATGAAGTTCAGGCAAAGAAAGAGACAGAAGCAAAAGAAATTTGACTTATTTGTAAAGTCTATTTAGTAAACAAAAGGTAAAGAGCAAAAAAGATGCTATATGTTTGACATAATTAATAAAAATTGCGATTTTTACTCCCTGGAGAAAATTTCAAAAAAGAATCTATTTACAAAAAACAGTATAACATGGTTCGTATGAAGGTTAATACGGAGTATGTCTCCCGGACGATGCAATATAGGCCAAACAAAGCCTACGCATGCTGAGTATCAAATTATCAATCTGATCTTGGGGAATATTACCCCACTCATCAAGCAATGCCCTCCGAAGTTCCGGTAGACAGGTGGGAGCGGGTTGACGGGCTGCAATTCGTCGGCCAAGCATATCCCACACATGCTCTATTGGATTCAAGTCCGGTGAGTATGCTGGCCAATCCATATGGGGGATATCCTCCGATTGAAGGCATTCGTCTACAATGTTTGCATGGTGAGGACGGGCGTTGTCATCCATAAACAGAAATTCAGCACCCATGGCGCCCCGAAACAAATGTACATGTTGTTCCAGAATGACATCCCGATAGGTGTGGCGTGTCATCGTTACACTCTGAACATGCAGGTCAGTTCTGGAACCAAAGCTTATAAAACCTCTCCTACAGATGCTCTTAATATCCTATAGGGGATTCCCCCATTCATATATTATTATTCGCTGTCTCTACTTTAAATTCCAAATTTGGAACAACAGGAAAGATCTCCTTCCAGGTCTTATCCCAGCTTCGAAGTTGGACTCTTATATTTCTCTTCATCAGGTCCCTCCGGATTTTCTTTCCTTTCCTATCAATACTTTCGAGGGCCCGTCTGAGTGGGAAGTGTTCACTGACTGTTCCAAAATCGGTTCCGAGGTTGGTTTCGCCATGTGTATTTTTTATCGCGGCTTTCCCTTTAAAACGTATCTTTTTAAAATTCAGGATTTCAATTCTGTTTTTCAGGCACAGTTCTCTGCCTTCGGCCTCTCTGTCTGTTGGGCAGTTCATCATAATACTGAAATTCACATTTATACTGATAGTTTCTCCTCTATCCTCTTTCTTAATAATCTTACGAATAAATCCAGTTATCTCAATTCTATTAAACTTAAATTGTTTCAATTCCGGAGCTACTACAATCTTTACTGGGTCAAAGCTCATAACAATAACATCTATAATGATTACGCCGATTTTTGTGCAAAAAAGGCTGTTTATCATGGTGAAGTGTTTTCGGTTCCTGCTCCTCGCTCCTATCTCTCTAGTTCCTTAAATAAATTTCTCCTAGATCTGGTCCATTTTCTAACTAATCATGGCCTTTTCCCCGCTCACTTGCTCTTCTTTCCTCTCCAAATTGCATTTGTTGGTCGCCCGGGGACGCCGACCATTATGTTTTCTACTGTCCCTTCACTGCCGATCATCATCTTGTTAATCCCATCCAAATGCTCTTTCCCCTTGGGTTAATTCTGTTACTAATAATCGCACTATCCACAATAAATTAATTTCTTGCTTAGCGATTTCCAAATCCATTTGTGATAGGCTATCTTAAGCCCTCCTTTTGCCTGTTTCTTGGCCTTCTTCTTGCTATTCCTTTTCACTTTTCATTTTTTTTTCAAAAAAATAATTTGACTTTCCTCCGACCATTTGCTGGTTCTCGTCATTTGGCCAATGTCTCCCTCCCCTCCCCCTTTCTTCTCCTTTTTAGAATGACTGGTTTGCATTCCTCTCTGTTGTCGTTTCCATTGCCTTGGGGTGCAAAGCTTTTGGAGAGGGGAGGTTATTGGATATGGTGCCTCCCCTTTGGCACCCCCCTGCGTCTTTTGGGTCCTCTTCCAGGGTCCCACTCTGCTGCCGCTCGTGAACCGGCCATTATTGCTCTTTCCAAAATATAACAAAAAAAATGTCTGGACCTCCTCTATCTTTTTCTTGCACTTTCCTCCCCTCCCCTTTCTCGAATTCCCTTTTAGGAGGGTTCCCCCACTTCTCTTATTACTTTTTTCATGTTTTCCCTGTCTCATTAGTTAGACAGCGTCGGTGTATGTGTTTGTGGTTTTTTTTTTGTATTTGCAATGTTATACAAAATTGTAAAGTTTTCCATCTGTATTCCCCCCCCCCTTTTCTCAAGAATTTTGTGGGGAGGGTCACTCATTCGGGACCACTTTGTATACTTTTTTGTTTACCTTAATAAAGTTACATCTCGGAAGGTCGATTTACAGCTCGAAACCCTTGGGTGGGCTTGATTCTCCCGAGTAAGTAAGTAAGTAAGTTCTGGAACCAAGAATAATTCCTCCCCAAACGAGCCATCCTGCACCACCGTAATGGTGTCGTTCAATGGTGTTCTCTTGGTGGTAACAAGTACCTGGCGCTCTCCATATGAAAGTCCGGCGAGAATCAGACTGCAAACTAAACCTGGACTCGTCGGAAAACATCACACAGGACCACTGTTGCGGTGTCCACAATGCATGCTCTCTACTCCAGGTTAATCGCAGGCGACAGTGAGTTGCGGTAAGGGGAACACATCTGACAGGCCTACGAGCATATAGACCAATGTGCCCTAAGCGTCTGTACACGGTCTGCCTTGAAACTGTCGTACCGGTAGCTGAAGAGAGCTGACGAGATAGGTCTGATGCTGTGCTCCGTCTGTTTCTTTTGGCAGTAACTGCCAAATACCGGTCCTCATTCGGCGTTGTAACTCGGGCGTGACCTGTGCTGTAACATCTACTCACATTACTATCATCTTGGAATCATTGCCAAAGCTTGGAGATGACACTCTGGGTGATTCCAAGTTCCTCGGATACTTCTAGCTGGGTACGTCCACATTCCAGTCGTCCGATAATTCTACCACCTAAAAAATCATCCAAATGCTTCCGTTGTGCCATAACTATGCGGTTATTGCACTGAAAGGCTTTTAAAGCACTTGTGAACAATTTTACTTCTTTGCCACCATTCCTTATATGCCTCTCTCTTACACTCACGTCATTGTGACGTACTATCCGGCCCATCTGGTGGTTTCCTGTAATTTGCATATTCTTCTTCAGGATGTGTGTGATAATTCTACAGGTGAAATTTTTATTTTAGAGTTCAATTTCTGTGTGATTCTGAATTATCCTCAATTTATGGACATGAGTGTAGTAGTAATTGAAAAAAAGGATGCATCCTATGCCAGCAGATATATAAGAAAACTTATTAGAAAACGCTCGTTCATCGTCTTATTTTTCAATGCTGTTTGATGACAACACAGATATTGCAAATAAATCAGTATGGTTGTGTTTCGTCAGGTATTTGTTCAACAAAGATATAGTGGGGGACTTATTACTCATAGCGAATGTAATTCATACGATGGCTCATGAAATTTTCAACATCTTAAATGAGTTTATAACTCTTCATAATGTAAACTGGGCGGCAGATGAAGAAGTAAGGACAGATGGAGCTCGATCAATGAGCGGACATATTTCTGGATTACAAGCTCGAATTAAAGCACTTTCCCCCTAGTTACATGGAATCATAACTGCTTATTTAGAGAAGCCCTAGTTTCTAGTAAAATATCAGAAAATCTGAAACAAACCTTAGGTGAATCGGTTGTAATAGTTAATTTCAATAAAACTATAAAATTCGAGGCTTTTTGAGCAATTTCGTAAAAATATGGATAGTGATCAATATCAGCTTTTTCTCCCCATTGAAATTTAATGGGTTTCTTGAGGTAAATTTCTGTCTCGCTTCTGGGAACCAAGAGACAAAATTAGGCTGTTTCTTACTGAGCGGAAATTTCTTCTCAGCAATCGCTTGAATTCATTTTCTTGGTTATTTAAATTGGCATATCTGTCGGACATTTTTGGTCTCTTAAATATGATCAATCTTTGTCTCCAGGAATACATATTGCTGCTTTTAAAGCTGAGGACAAAATCGAAGCAATTGTTTAAAAGTTAGAATTGTGGTATCATCACCTCATTTTAAAAAGAGGCAGTAATTATAAAGTATTTCCCAATCTGAAAGATTTCCTCCATTTTATTGAAGAGATGATCTCTGAAGAAGACATGATGTGGTTATTTTACACCATTTACTAAATTTAAAGCAAAGTTTCAATGAATATTTTTCTCTCCCCGAAGGGAAAAATAACTGGATTAGAGATCCATTTGCAGTAGATCTGTGTGAACAGAATGGTCTTACATCAGTAGAAGAACGGCTAACAAAAATGTCCATGAATGGAGCTTTGAAATTGGTTTACAACATTGGTACGCAGACTTTTACGTGGTAGGGTCTACTTCTGATTTTTTCATGGTGTTGTGGTTCCCCCAGGAGCATAGGTATGGTCAGTGTCAGATTAAACGACATGGAGGCCCCTAAGCAGTCGAATTCTTGGGGCCCTGTAGTCTAATAATTTTAATACATAACATTTTAGGAATATATTTCATTGCACACATAAAATAACAAATTATCAGCAAATTAAAAAATATATATAAGTAAACAATAATTATATATTAGATTCTGTAATAAGGAAACTAACTCTTGTAATAAAAAAATAACTAAAAATTTGATTTTCTCAATTTTTTTAACCATGAATTCTCTTAGGACATGTTAGAGTTCTATGTTCTGTAAGACGTCATGTTCAATGGTCATAGTAAGTGAGTTCAGTCTTTCTTGTTTGATTGAAGATCGATGACAGTTTCTTACCATCTTTAATTTTGAAAAGCTTCGTTCACCAGATGCATTTGTGATAATAAAACACCTGTATATTTTTAATGCTGTTATAACATTGGGAAACGTTGGTTGCAGCAAGTTTTTGAAAATAAATTCGTATGAGCGCAATGCTAGTAATGTTTATTCATTTTAAAAATCTTCTACTTATAATATGAAATGCTTAAAATGATCCATTTCATTTATGAATTTAAATTGATGTCCACAGGATAATGTTCTCTACATATTTCGGCAGTTTTTTTCAATTTCTGAATCTTCCCTTAGTGTGAAATCAACGAGAAACCAAAATAGAAAAGATATTTTACTATATACTTCCAAACGGCGGGAAATTTCTTCGTATAAATTTTCTAATATAGGTAGACAAGCTTCAATTTTGAATTTCCTTTAAGCACAATACTTTCGGCATCCCCGTCATCGTAATATCGTTTTCTCATACGCATACGTCTACATTCATCCATATATTGAGAATCTATTTTCTCATTTGTCTTACTTTCATATTCATATAAAACATTTCTCTTTGAGAACTTAAAAAGTCCAGTAATGATTTCAGAAGATTGACGGCTGTTTGAAGTTCTATTGATTTCATTTGTAAAGATTTATTTACTCCATTGATCCGATTAAAGACAACAACCCAAAAGCCTATCATGATAATATTTCTGTTTTCGACAAGTCTTTTAGAAGGCATTTAGCTTCATGAATTACTTCAGAAATGACCTGTAAGGCTTTCTAGAAGCTACTATAACCTTTGGATAAAGCCATAGTAGCATCAGCTCTGGTACACCATCTTGTGTCATTTACTCTTTTTACAACTAGTTCAGATTGCTTTTCTCAACGTATAGCAACATAATCACCCAACGGCGTGACGATACCGAGAAAAAGTTGTGCATTGCTCGTAGAAACCCAAAGAACGAAACTGCTCCAACACAGCTTTCTGCCGCACATATTCCAACTAAATTTAGTAAATTTTCTGCGCACGGAATGTAGTGTGCAAGCTGGTTTATCTTTAAAATATGCTCTTGAAGACCATTGTAGCATCCCGACATATTTGCTGCATTGCCATAAGATTGCCCCCTTATGTTTCTAAAATCAATTCTGCATTTTTTAAGAAGGTCAAAACAGTGCTGGCAAGTGCTTGTATAGTGTGATTTTTATAGGAATGGATGTTAGAAAGCGTTCTGCCACTTCACCATCAGATACTCTCACATATCTAAACACTACTGTCAATTGATCCGTATGAGATATACCGTATTTACTCGAATCTAAGCCGCACTATTTTTCCAGTGTTAATGCTACTGAAAACTGGGTGCGGCTTAGAATCGAAGGTAAAACAGTTGTTGGCTAGTCGAAATTGATTCTCCACCCCTTTCAAAAGGAAAAATGTAACCGCTCATTTTGGCCATTTGCATCGATGACTTATCCCATTCCTCAGTTTATATCCAGTATTCAGTGTATCCTTAACATGATTGTCTGCTCGTATTTATGAATTTATATATATATATATATACATACAACTTTAAACCTAATATTAATTTTTATCCACAATATCTTAATATAATACAGACAAATAGTAACAATTATGAAGCAAATTTTCTTGATATAAAAATTAAATTAAAATATAATAAAATAGATACTAATATTTATGATAAACGAGAAGACTCTAGTTTCAATATTCTAAAAGTACCGCATTGGGAGAGTAATGTGCATGTTTCTGTATTCAGAAATATTGTTATTAATTACACACTACGCAATAAATTTCTAGTTTCAAATAAATCAGAAAAAATAAAAAACTATAAACATTTTACTAAATACTGTTTAATTCAAAAATACCCAATTAATTTTATTAATAAATATTTGAATAAAGAAATTCTAAATAGTAAGGATTAAATTTCCATAGTTTTAACAGGTTAATATTATAGATTTATTATTCTTCCTAGATAGTTTTAAATACCCCCGATTTCTAGTTTTAGATAAAATTACTTTTTTAAAATTTATTATAACTTTTAAATCATATTACCTTAGAGTCTCTAAGATGATGGTAGCATGTTTACAATTCTTATTTTATTATTTCTATTATTTTCATACTTTTGTTAAGTGCTATTTTTCAGCCATTGCTTTGTTTTGAATTTGTATCTGGTTCCAGAATCTGGCAATAACTTGTTTATTGTACTCAGATTTAGCGCGGGCTCTGCATTTCTGTACACAATTTTTAGGTAAGTTACCTTTTTCTCATAATGGATTTAACTTTCCTATCCATTATTTCCAATAGGTTTTTGCTCGGTATTATTAACAGAAAGGGGGAAGGTTGGCTGGCCAAAAAACATGTTCAACCTCACTTTTATATAGAGAAATTTTTTTAAGGAAAATTTTTTTGTATACAAGCTGTCCTAAGTCAGCAATGTTGATAATACTGTAGCATCCATTCTTTTATATTTTTATTTTTAACTCTGTTACTTCAATATTTCATATCTCCTTTTAAATTCTGTTGTCTGGTTATCTTGCAATTGCAATTCTTTTAAGTATTAATCATGTTAATTCATTTCTCTCTTGTAGAGAAATTTTGATTATATATATATATATATATGCGCTTTCTTTTAACCACCTAAGCATCAAAGATATTTATAATAGCATAAAGATGTTTACTTTGACGGAAGTATGAAAAGAGAAGCAATTTTATGTGCAGTAGAAAATGGAAACAGATCAGCGGCCACACGCATTGAAAATTTGACAGGGATGAAACAAATATATGTCGATGACGTAACAAAATGATAAAATTTTTTGTTCATAAATGTTCAACCATCTTTCATAATTCTTTTTTTACATTCTTCTATCATACATTCTTTTTTAAAAGATTTTTCTATAACAAATGCATTGGATGGCGGGAAAGACGATACTGGGTGGGAAAATGGCAACTCCTAAACCAATTCCGAAATCAAGTGAGACAACGGGAGTGACGAATCATTTTCGAAACATGATACTGGCGGTTGTGTTGTTATAGGTTTAATGTATGTATTTGAAAGTTGTTAATACTGGTAAAATAAATTAATTATTAAATTCTTATTATTTCTCATTGATTTTTTAAAAAAATTCTAAAGTATCGGATATTGATGAACCTTTTATACGATTTTTTATATTTCCCCCTCAAAAACGTGTAAAGAATTGGGGATTTGGCTTAGAATAGATGGCAACTTTTTTTTCACAAAAACATGTTTAGAATTCGGGGTTCATTTTAGAATCGATGGCGCCTTAGATTCGAGTAAATACGATATCTGATGTAGAATTAACGCTCAGAGAAAAGTAGTTAGCTTCCTGAATGCCTTTTATAATATTATCCTAAGCATTATTTCCCATATTTCAATTATTTCTTCACATATTGTAGAAGATTAATACGAAGAGATTTTCTTCGACCTTTATTAGCGTATCTATCAATATGTGAGCTGTGAAAAGGGCCGTACTCCGCGATCAGTTCTAATATTCGTAAGTAGTTACTATTATGTTGAGAACCCAATATGTTCTACATCATCGCGAAACACTCATCCAAGTGATGAGATAAATTTGATTACTAACACGACTCTCTTCATAACTTTGATCCAATATTCTTGTTACTTATTAAATTGACTTTCCAAAGAACTGTCAGTTCGATTATGTGTACATCCTCAACAAATAAGTGTCTGTACACTTTCCCGATGAGTAAAACTGTCTTCGCTTATTTTCCTTCGTTGTGCTCCATTCCTCCAGTCAGAAAATCCTTCCAAAAATTGAGTTTAGCAAGCAGATGTTTCACTAAATGGACGCATGAAAAACAATATAATTTCCTGTGGATGGCGAATACATAAACCATTCTCTTTTGATTACTTCGCCACTTACATGTTTTTGAAACATCATCGAGAGGGAAAATGTTTTTTACAACCATCATCATAATGTCTGCAGGAAGCCGAAAAATCGTTGTTAAAATGAGGACATTCAACAGAATTTCTTTTACACCATAAATTTTGTACGTCTTTGGAAATATTTCGCCATAACCCAATATCATTTTGATATTCTGGTCCAAGGTAGTTTCTGTTTTGAATATCTAACTGAACATTCGAATCAGCTTGAATGTCAGCTTGCATCATAACTTTACCTTCCGCTTCTACAATTTTTGGTGGTGTAGGATCTACTGCCATAATTTCCCCTGTAGACGTACTTGGAGAAGTATCAAGTTGATGTTCTACGAGTGAAACAAAGTTGAAAAAGATTATATATTTTATTCATTTGTTCAGCAAACTTGTGCGGCCGCAGTAGCCTAGTGGTCAAGGTAACGGACCCGTGGTCTGAGTGTCATGAGTTCAAGCCTAGTACCGCTGAAGATCCACCGTGTAGGGAAGTGATGTACGCTGGATCTGCCCAAACGCTCTCCCGTTGGTGTGGTTGTTAGGAGAGGGGGTTCCAGCTCATGCATCGCCTTCGTCACTTGACCATAGTTCAACATTACGAGGTCCACCACCAAAAACTCGAGTAGCTAGTGCGACGTTAATATTCACTCATTCACTCAGCAAGTTTGTTTGATTTTTTCGTTTCTTTGCCCCTCTTAGGTACTTTTTCTTTATTAACGTCAATATTTGGGGATTCAAAATTCTACAAAAAGAAAATAAAACTGTAAAATAAAACTCAACCAAAAGTAAGTAAGAGTTTAGAGTCTAGAACAAGATTCACACTTCTTTATAGACGTTGATTTTTTTAAAATTTTGTTATAACTGGCCTAATGTAAACATTAGACATATATCGCAAATAATTTACTGTAAAAAGATAATTTTTTTGCAGCGTCAACTGTTTTATGTAGTATATAAACTGACTAACTAATAAAATAACTTAATCTAAATTAATCCTTGATTATAAGCCAGTCTAAGGAAAAGAAAAATTAAATAACCTACCAATATGTTCCGTACTCTGTATACAGTTAAGCATCTGGAGTCTGGACGAAGTCTGTGGAGCAACTTCCCATCAGTAAGTGTAAATTGGATAAAAGACGATGTTTAAGTCGCATACTTCCCCTCTTGACATCACAGACTTGACCCGGATGTTTTTGGAGCTCTAACAAAGAACTGAACACGCGGGGTCCATAAGCAATTGCCTACTCCGCCTAATGAGTAATCCGGCACTGGGTATGATGAGCTAAAAAAGGTCAACAATATTTGTATTATAATAATAATAGATACAGAATATGTACTTACATAACTACAATAAAAAAAAACTTGCTCTTTTAAAGCCACGTTTAGAGCAAAACGCAAAACACAAATATAATAACAATAGCAACAAATATAGTAAAATCAAATGATGAAACAATTAAAAATACATTAAAAAATAAATAATTTTCATTTAAAATTGGCTCTCGTAATTAGAGTGAGTAGAAGATTTAGTCTGCATACTGTCCGCGAATCTATCAGTTTACAATTACTAATCTTGCACTGGATTGTAAGTAGTCGTTTGTGAATTTTAATATTCATCGTTAAAAATGCAGATTCCTACAGAAAGCTAGAGCAAAAGAGCGATGCTAAATGCTTTTTTAAATTAGGATACTTTACTTCGTCCATTAGATTCCAAAAGTTATTAAAGCTTCTCAACTACCTGCTTGGAAAATTATGTCATTTGGAACGAGAAAAACTTCATTTTTCTCAAGAGTTAAGGAGAACATGGAATTTATATTTTCAGTTATTTCTTCAATATCAACATTGCTAAATGGGTAATATATGAATGTAACAATTGGCTCCAGTCAAGTAAATTCTTGAAAATGTCTCTCAAATTGAGATGGAATTTTTTATTAGTTCATCATAATATTTCTCTTTGTTCGAAGTACCTCCATTTTTAAGCAACTCGACAGAAATAATTTTGAAATTTTTTAATTCATTCTTCATCAACTAAAAATATATTAGTTTGAACTTATTTTTGAAATTATCAAAAAATCCAATCAGTTCTACTATTTTGTTTGATTTTTCCCTGTAAATTCTAAGTTCAATTCTTTTTAAGATGGAATGTTATATCAACAACAAAAATGAAGTCCATCCACCTAAAGTCATCACTAAGTTCAATGTACGCTTCATCTTTTGATTCTATAAAATCTCTTTTACCTTTCTCTTATCAGATTAGTTTTCGTCGAGCTGGGCCCGAAAGATTCTCCTCTGAAGATTTCTTCCTTTAACTCAGTGCATTTTCAGTCCATTTTCACGCAGATTCCCACAACATGACGCATGTTTAGAATTTTAAAACAAAAGGCCTGTGCTGATGAATAATGCAAGAGTAAGAAAGGAAATGGGGTAAGTCATCGTTTCTGACACACATAGCCAAAAATCAATTGACTCTAACAGTCATTTATGGGGCCACATCCAGATGTCATCGGTACACCTTTATAAATCGGAATTGTTTTCTCTATGCATTTTTTGAAAGCGCAGTAAACATCTTAAACTCATGTTTTCTCTAGAATATTGTTAATAATTCTTTTTTTCACACTAATATTCTCAAAAACCGTTCTTGTATGCATGCAATGTCAACCACGTCCATAGATTCGTCAAACTCCAAGGTAAAGCAATTGTCACTAATAACATCTTTGGTGAGCTGATCAGCTAGATCAGGATTATATAAAATATTTTATGTATAAGCTATCCTAAGTCAGCAATGTTGATAATACTGTAGCATCCATTCTTTTATATTTTTATATTTAACTATTATTTTTCATATCTCCTTTTAAATTCTGCTGTCGGGTCATCTTGCAATTTCAATTCTTTTCAGTTTTAATCATGTTTATTCATCTCTCTGGTAGAGAAATTTTGATTATATATATATATATATATATATATATATATATATATATATATATAAGGAGAGTGTGAAGTAATAGTAGGAAGTGAAAAATAACGCTCTTCATAGAGCGATATGGAGTAGAATGTTGCAGGGACAAGTTTCGCATTAAGATTTTAATTTTACTCTGTTGCAAGAATACTTATATTTTCTGTTGTTTAAGTTTTCATTTAATAAATATTATTAAAAGATGTTTAATGCATTATGTATTATATGTATATGAGCAATTTTAATTTTTTATGTTGAAAGGATAGTTATATTTTTATGCCTATTTTTGCGTTTAAAATTATATTTAAATGATGCATATTTAATGTATAATAAAACTAAATTCGTGTTTTTGAACTCTATTATCAGACACTTTATGGATTGTGGCGAGAATATTATTTTTTCAAATATTTACTACTGCGTGGCACACTTGTGCGTCTTAGAATCGAAGGAAAAAAATCGTCAGAGGAGAAAATTGAGTCTTCACCTCTCAAAAAGAAAAGCGCTACCATCCATTCTGGCCATTAGAATCAATGACACATCACACATCCGCAGTTTATCTTCAGTATTTATTCTATCTAGGGCCGCTTTTCCGCTTAGGCACGTGATTAGGACGTAAAAAATCGGAGGGTGAAAAAAAAGAGAAAATTTTTTTTAATTGAAGCGATCGTACCACCACCTAGTGAAATGCAAGAGAAACATTTCTGCCCTCAAGAGAGCAAAGACTAAAATGAGATATACAATTAAAAAAGCAAAGCTTTACAATTTGATGTTGCTATGCATTCAAAATGATATTGCAATTTAAATTAATTACAGTGAAGTTAATGATTTTCTTGAAAAAAACATTCGCTTTTCGAAGAAAATCTTCGTTGCACAAGTACAATGACAGTGACTCAACAAAAAATAAGTATGTCAAAAAGTAAAAAATAAGCATGCGATAAGCGATGAAACAGATGATTAACAACTTAAAAACAGTTCATTAAATAATATATACTTTATACCGTAATTGCCAAGAATTTCATTCATTTACTGTACTAATTTACAAAAATGTGGTTGGTCTGTGATGCTTTAAAGCAGTGGTCTTCAAATTTTTTAATTCATGGAACCTAGAACAATGGTCTTCAAATGGTGTTCCACGGAACCCTGGGGATCCACAAAGTATACCCAAGTTTCCCACAAGTCACAATAAAAAATTCGAGAAGAAATCAATATGTATGAAAAATGAATTCACGATCTCTATGAAGTTACAGGTAACTAAGGCTCATCCTCCTCCCCATTCATTGAAACAGAAAATTTTATTTATATAAAAGCACTTTTTAAACTTTTATTATAAAAAATATTTAAATTTTTTATCTTTATTTTTACTTCCTACTAGCTTATGAATATTCTATTGTTTACGTATCTCAGGTTCCACAACATAATTTTATACTCGTTACTTCACACAAATTCGCGCAAGTTTTCTAATGGAAAATACACCTTTTCGCATTTTTGGAAGAAATCAGTATTGAAGGATAGGAAACAACTTATCAACAGGTTCGATGTTAAAATCTAAATTTAAATAGGAAGAGCTTCTATAACTTTTACTTTTCAAATTTTTTCATGCGAAATACAAGGGATTTCTCACACAGTTATAAACATTTTAATGCCATTCAGAACACTAATTAAGTGAAATATATTTCTCAACGTAAGCGGCTACAAAAAGAAAGTGCACAAATAAATTAAAATCAGAACATTGATGAGATTGATTTTAATCTCAAAAGACTATGGCTGCGACAGTGTGTGTGTGAAAAAAAGAAGTACATGTTCCAGTTACTAAGTTTAATGTATGGATTAGCGACACTTTGATTACAAATTAATATTATTAATGTATAAATTATATTAAAAAATTAGATTAAAATGTTTTTAATAGTAAATGCAATACTTCTTTATACGCATGTGTGTCTTCGAAGTATAGTATGGAATGGGGCTCCACGAGTGAGTGAGTGAATATTAACGTCGCACTGATTAGCAACACGAGGGCTTTTGGCAGCGGTCCGCATAATTTTGAACAATGGTCAAGTGACGCGGACGACACCTGAGCTGGAACCACCTCTCCTAACTGCCACACTACACCAACGGGAGGACGTTTGAGCTCTCGACAGATTTAACGTGCATCGCTGCCCTACACGGTTGAACTTTAGTGGTACTGGGATCGAACTCATGATACGCTAGCCATGATCCGATGCCTAGACCACTTGGCCACCGCAGCCGGGGCTTCACGAAAACGATTTCTAGTTCTTGAGGGACAAGAAAACGATTTAAAGTTCTAGAAATTCCATAAATTGAAAAAGTTTAGACCAATGCCCTAGAACTATAAGTTGCTTACAGGGACCCCGTTCCTTCCCCTTAAGAAATATTTAGAAAAATGTATCTTAAAATAATATTTAAAGTAGATCAACACATTACAAATACTTAATGTATAAAGTTGATGAAAAATGTTTTGCATTTCATATTAAAGCAATTCAGTCTAATTTTAAAATAATTTACTCATTAATAATGTTAATTTGTGATCCAAATGTCATAAACATGCACTATATTGCCGTATAAAGGAGAAGTGCAATCATTCAACTGTAACTCGGTCGTTAGAGCACTGGAATGAAGATTCGTCGATCACTGGTTCGAATCCTAGCTGTTGCGTTAATTTTAATTAATTGCTTATTATTTCTCTGGAATCTGGCTGATTCTAGAACTTTCTTTAGTATATGTAAATTAGAAGCAGCGGGTGCCAGCGCATATGTCCAGTTCTTTCTCTAGTATTCTTCTAGCGTTATAAAAGCGGAATCCATTCAGTTAAAGGGAATTCTCTCTGTTCTAATAAATACATGTTAAATCAAACCGTGTGGTTATTTCAATCTTCGTGACAAAATTTAAATTGAGATGTATGCTTATATTTTTTTACACAAAATGTCAAAGTCCTGTTCTATTGAAATCATTTGTAGTCATATTTTATATTCCGTGTTGAATTTGTTTTGTGTTCTAAATGACATTAAAATGTTTATAGCAGCGAGGAAAATCTTGTATATTTCGCATGAATTTCCACCCTAAAATTTAAGAGCAGTTCTTGCTGAAATTTAGATTTTATTGTCGAATCTTAATACGTCGATAAGTTGCTCCCTCTCCTTCGTAATATTTGCAGCCCCCTCCCTCCCCCTGCACCTATTATGAAAACAGTACATTTTTGCATTACAAAACTATTAAGTTTTGCGAAAGATTGTACTAACGAGTATAAAATTATTTAGTGGAACATAATTTTAATAATAGAACAATCACAATATAATAAACGGCACATATAAAAAATGTGTGTGTGCGTGTTTTAAAATTATTTTATTACTATAATAAAAGTTCAAAAAATATTTAAAATTAAAGTTAAATTACGTATAAATAATATTTTCAGTTTTAGTTACTGGGATGAGTTTCAGATACTAGTTGATATACAAACTTCATAGAGAACATGAATCAATTTTGCATGCAGATTTATAATTTTCTTTGAGTTTTATTGTGACTCATTGAGCCCCCGGAACACAGTTCCATGTAACACAGTTTGATGAACATTACAGTAAATTAAGGAGACATGGTAAGATTTAAGCAAAAAATTTTTAATTTAAGGATCTTCAAAATTTTTTTGGTTGCCTTCTATGTGTCTATATTATGTAAAACAGGTTTAGTGCTCAAAACTTCATAAAAAGCTAGACATTTAATTGTTTAAGGAGAAAATTTTAAATTTGGGAAGTGATTTTAAAATGCTACTCAACAAAAATTTACGTTCACGTATGAAATTTGATTTACAAGTACCTCAAACTATGCATAACAAAAGTTGATATGGGTTTTGCGATAACATAATTGGTATTCGTACAATACATCTCTTTATGAATGCGTATTGAAAATTATTTAAAAAATTTACAAATTCTGAGTTCAATTATTTAAAAAAAATAAGTATCGCTTTGATTCAAAACTGCATACCAACTTTTGTTATATGTACTATTAGCAATAGGTAAAACAAATTCAAAGCATTTGGCGCAATATAAAAGTGACGTTATAGATAAGTATATGAAGCATAATTTTAGCTAAAAAATTAAATTTGTTTTTTTTACAGATTTTTGTCAATTGAATCGTACTTAAGAAATGAACAAGTATGGCCAAACCATACTACTATTCTTTCTTTACGACTTTCAGTTCATAATACGGTGGGGCAATAGGTGGTGGATAATGGAAAGACTATTCGAACTGAAAAAACAAAGATAGATAAAAGATAAAATAGATTACAAAAACTCGAAACAAAACAAGAAAAGTAAGAACTGAAGGAGGGGCTCTGGAAATAGGGTGCGAACGAAGCTATTGAAGTGTCTAGGGCGAACTGGGGATTAAAAACGGAATAGA
Source organism: Trichonephila clavata (assembly GCA_019973975.1). Taxonomy (NCBI): domain Eukaryota; kingdom Metazoa; phylum Arthropoda; class Arachnida; order Araneae; family Nephilidae; genus Trichonephila; species Trichonephila clavata. The sequence goes on along the minus strand of BMAO01021602.1, from coordinate 718 downwards.
GTCCATCTTGAATTTCATTGCTGCTCGCATTTAAGAACATTTTTGTACACTTACCTGAAAAGTCTGCGTACATGCAATCATCTTACATGTTTATGTTACAATTAATATTAGAATCTCTCAAGGATTTTTCAAAACTTTCATCAATCAACAGAAACAAAATTCAACTTAACTTGAAAAAAAAAAGAATGCGACATCTAAATAATTATGAACCATCCCCACCAGTAGTTTGCGTACACATACAAAATAGAGCTATTAAATACTTTTTTAATTGCTCCAAGTCAAGTTTTTAATTAATTATAGGCTTCTATAATGATTTTATTTAGGATACGAGATTTGAAAGCTTGTGTGATTCTATGGTAGGTAATAGAAAAGTGATCAATGTATTACTAAAGAAAAGTCATCTTGGATCTTTTAAAAAAGGGAGGAAATTGGTTGAAACTGGTTAATAGGAGATATTTATCGATTCAAAAAGGGTTCATAAACTACAAATCAAATAAAAGTTTAACGTCCAAGCAAGAAAAGGCTGTCTGTCTGAAATACCACCTCGAGAATCTGGCTTTGTAAAAATAAATCCAGGAATATAAGTTTCACGAATAGTTGCAAATGCTGATGAGATATTCCAAAAGAAAAAAATGTAACTTCAACCACAGTTGGAAGAGAACTGAAAAAGGATGACTAACATGACATTAAAAATGACCTTTGCCAAAAAACATCTAAA
>BMAO01021601.1:0-39632 GCA_019973975.1 Trichonephila clavata | reverse complement strand
TCAATTTCAATTTAAATTTTTACATGTTGCATGTACTTATAAACTGAATGTCACTGTACAGTAATTAAATTGTTTGTAAAACATATTGAATGTTTTTGTTTTATAAATATGTAACATGGATTTCATTACTATATTTGCACAATGTTTTGGAACTATTTAATGTTTTTTTTTCATCTTACATGATGTTTTAAATTGCGGACTATCCTCAAATTTTCCTTATGGCGCATGTATTTTTTACACGATTTTCTTAGTAACGTATCTACCATGTTAAAAAAAATATCAGTGTATGTTAATCACCAGATAGATAAAATCACATGCCTTAAATTAAGGTTATCAGCCCATTTTATGCATTTTTATTTAAACTTTTAAATAATTCTAATTCAGTATAAAAAACCCGGATATTTCGCTTATATTTGAAATATTTTTTTTCGGAAATAACTCTATTCAATAAAAATATGTTGATTTTAGTATTTAAAAAATAAAATAAGTGCTTATAAATGTGCAATAGTATTCTTGATTTTGGCAATTTCGATATTGAAGATGCAATCATTTAATTCATATTTGAATTACTTTTTCTAGAAATGACTGTATTCCATGAGAAGTTTGCAGTTTTTATTTAAAAAAAATCAAATAAGTGCTTAAGTGTACAATTTGTAATTTTCTAAGATTAACTGATAGTACTTTATAAATGTTATAGTACCCTAAAATCCTTGTTTTATGATGAATAATACCATTGACAAGAGCAAAGTGTGTCGCTTCAAACGAGATGCCAGTTTTAGACTGAGTACAGTTTTAGTACAGTGGGGTGGAGGTAGTGTGTCTCCCTCATGAGCCTAAGGTTGTGAGTTCGATTCTGGCTGCAGTTTATAGTAATTGTAGTGAAAATTGTAGGCGCGTGTGTCATATCATTATGTGGCATGTTAAGGATCCCTTGCGTATCTATTTGGCTCTGGTATTCGCGGCAAAATAAAATAATGGAGTGGCTCTCACTGTAAAAGACTTACCGGTCTGCAAAGGCTTGTATGACAAAATGCAGCCCATTTGAAGAAAAATAGTTCTCCTAGAGATGAGATAACATTATTTTTCATCGCCTCCTTACATTATTAAAAAAAATGGATTGCAATACATGGACAATAATTTCTGAACATTTCTTGGTGCTATTTTATCTGTTAATTACATACATGTTTCTTATCTTAAAAATTGATTAACTGATTGCTGTTTTATGTCGTATTTGAAAACAACAACACCAATGAACATTGGGAATGGACCTCATCACTATTAAAGAAAAAATCAACGTACGAGTTGACAAACCACTGTTCTAATTTCTACACTATATCATGTTTGAAGTTAGAACCTAACCTATTAAACGTTATTAAGTACCTTAACGCGTCGGTCAGTGTGCATGAACTCATGCTTCATACCAGGACGAAAGAAGACTATTTGATACAATAAGTAAAGGTATTTATATAACTTGAATATAAGTAATCCTTAAATAGAAATTTAAATAAATAATTAAAACGTCTGGATAACTTACTACTGAGATCAGTTGAGAATGAGATTTTATCATTAATTTATCTCCTGTACTATTACAATGTATTAAGCTTCTACACAGTCTAAATCTAAGAGAGCCTATATTACAATGTATATTTAACTCGTAATGTTTTGTAAAAAACAATTACTAGGTTTTTATTTATTATCATTCTAAAATAAGTATCTGGAATTCCATTATTTAAATTGACTTAGGCATTATTTTATTAAAGAATAAAACATTAAAAAAAACTAGATTCAATAAAGGATATTATGTATAATTTTCTTTAAAAAAACCATTTATTTAATTATAAATAAGTGAATCACTTTTATTAATTTACTTAACTTTAACAGGTTTTTTCAAATACGTTTGCTCATCAACATCAACACAACCTCATACAGTTTGAGTATATATATATATATTATATATATATATACAGGGTGTCCAGCCTTAATGTGACCCAATAGCTAATTCTCGCACCATTCGGTTTAGAAATGCACTCCAATTTGAAAATGTTTTAAACAGGTAAGAATGTTTTACGTGCCTTTCGAACCAAAAAACCTATTTAGAAAAAAATTACAAAATTTAATTTTTTATACGGTCCCCAGGTTCTATCACTTATATTTAGGAAAAGATGCAATGCACAAAAACAAAATAAACACAAAAGTTTCATTTTATTATGATGAAAATGGCCGAGTTATGGAATTTTAAAAAACACATATTTTCTCCATTTTATCGGCCATTTTCAAGAAGCTAGTAAGGGCTGTCTCTAAAGTGAAATTAGTGGAACTCTGCCAGGAAACTTTCGCTCTTGCACGTCACTTTTTATGTAAATCATTTTTAAATTTCAAAGCATACGTTAACAATACACAACAATTGAGATATAAGAAATAAATTTATTCTGTGTACGTGTGAAACATAGAAAAATTAATCATTTCAAAAGCAGTTGCAAAAAATACACTTATATGCTGCGGCTTCAGTCTGATTTGCTGCATTTTTGCTGATCATGACGAACGTTAAAATCTGTTGTGTAGTCATTGCAATTGCATACAGTCGTATTCTATATTACGAATTCTAGTACGGGAAAACGAGATGTATTACAAATGAAGAATACTGTGAAATGGTACTGTTTTAAGGGCAGTGTAATCGAAATAAGAGAGAGGCGCCAAGACTTTATGTCATTAAATTTCCCACTCTAAGACATCCATCTTATTGTACAATTGCCCGTGCTGTTTAACGCATGTATAAAACTGGGAGTTGTGATAGACGTATCCCTTGCATAGTGCCACACCTCGTCCATTCACCATTATTTAAGTTAATTTGGTCATTCTGATATAATAATGATTGGCGCATCGTTTCACATTATGCTATAATTTGAACGGAAAATCCTGTATTATTTTGCTGCTATTTGTTAAAACAATCTGTTTTTTTAATCTTTTCGGTACAAGCTGTATTTCTTTAATTAAATTTTTATTGTTTGCCATACAGCAATGCAAATTGTCAATCTATGATGTTTACTTCTATGTTTAAAAATAACTATGATGTTTTTCATTTGCTCTTACTGTAGATATTGAATTACTGTTCTCTAAACTCTCATTTATATACGACCTCTTTTTCTGAGCAAGTCGAATGCTTCAATTTATGTAGGCATAAATTGGTCAGTTTTTTTCGTAATAAAATGAAAACTTTTGTGTTTACTTTGTTTTTGTGTACTGCATCTTTTTCTAAATGTAAGTAATAGGACATGGGGACCGTATAAAAGTGAATTTTTGTAATTTTTTTCTAAATGGGTTTTTTGGTTCGAAAAGCACGTAAAAACACATGCCTTAACTTTTTAAAATCATTTTTTCAAATTGGAAGTGCATATCTAAACCGAATGGTTCGGGAATTAGCTATTGGGTCACATTAAGGCTGGACACCCTGCATATATAATAATCAAGAAATAATGACGTGGATATTAGGGATTGCAATACCGGTATATCGGGATACCCAATACCGGTATTTTGAGCCATTTCTACAGTTTCGAAATACCGATATTCATAAGTTTAAATACCAGGTTTTCGGTATTTACTAGAAAATTTTAAATTGTTTCTTATATGTTCAGGGATCGCCAACATAACAAAATATTATAAGTCTTTGTGTTTATGTTATAGTGTTAATTATTGCACCATGATTAAAATATATTATAAATGAAATAATTTTATGTCCATTTCAGAAGGTGAAGATATTAAACTCTTTATTCCGCTCATTCCGTTGTTCGTATTTTTATATTTCCTAGCTGGTTCTGAAGTTCTAAGGCAACTCATTAAATCCATCATCTGATTTTTTCCATTGCCAGATACAACGGGATAAAAGACTATTAATCTTAACTTAAAAATATAGACACATATAAATCATTTCTCTGACAAAAAGAACTAAGTACACTACTCCTAATAAAGTTCTCGTTGAAAGAGGAATAGCATATCCAAGCTCATCTGCCTTCCTTCATCCATCAACACCTGTTACTAAAATGGCTCCTTAACGGACGATATTAATTAGACTGTGAATACAAAGTGGCATCGTACAATCAAGGGAAGTTATAAAATATTTGAATCACATCCTGAGCTGCACAGGATTCGTAGTCTGATATTCGTATCTGAGAAACCTAGGTTCTACTTGAGATGCGTAATATTTGACATTTTCTAAACTGGTGAGTTTGTTCACATTTTATCATACTTTAGGGTTCAATATATATATATATATAATTACTCATAAATAATAACCCCTAATAATCAATAAGAATAACTTTAACGAACGTAAAAAAATCAGTTGATAATACTTTGGTTTGGTTTCATTATTTATATGATGAAAAGAATGTGATGGGACAATGTAAAAAAATGTTCTAGAGTTAAGAAAAAAAGAGACTGACCAAACCAAATTTGATCAAGTTTATCGCAAATTTTCTTAAAATTTTTTACTCACAAACCAATGTGCATTCAGAAAAATTCGGTACAATTATCAAAAATGATGATACTAATGCCAATAGTGAAAATGAAACTGTCTCTTGAAAAAAATTAGAATTAGCGATGACTAAAAAAATTCCAAGAAACCAAAATTCAGTACAGAAATCAGCTATATCCAAAATCATCCGACGAGAAATCGATTGATTTGAAGATGAGGGATTTAGAGGTATATACTTGGAAAAAGTATATCGCGCATTGCTAACAGTACCACCAACTAGCGTAGATGCCGAAAGAGCGTTTTCGACAGCTGGTAATTTTTACACAAAATTATGTTCCAGGCTTAATGACAGTACAATTGATGCATTATTTTTAAGAACACTCAAACATTTAACTTTTGATATATTAAGAACACTTCAATAATTTGTAATAGCACCACTGACTGAATAGTGATATTTGCACTTTTTTGTGATTTAAATAAATAAGATATTCCTTCTTTTTTGTGATTCTTTATATAGTTATAATTTATAAGTTAAAAATTATTTCTTGTGATATTTACACTCTCTAATAAAACTGGTAAGTAAAACTAAGAAAAAAAAAGCATGTGTGTTTTCTTTCTTTTTCTAAAATTTCTGATACCGGTATTAAAACCGGTATCCCAGTATTAAGTTCTAAGAAATACCGAATACCGGTATTGAACTTTTGGTCCGGTATCGCAATCCCTAGCGGTTATTAAATAATTTAACATCAGATTAAATAAAATTAAATGATTTTATATTATCAAAATAATAAAGAGCTTATTTTAATAGGAAAACTCAGATCTTGCATTATTGAAGACATTTTATAACATACGTATTTACTAATTTTGAAGATAGACTTGAAAAGCATTTAATTTTTTTAAAATTATTTCTTTAATTTTAAGTTTAAAATCAACATTGTGTCAAACATGAACCTTTTTGTAATTTGCTTGATAATTTTAATGTAAAGTGGATCAAACTTTTGTGCTTAAAAGAATACAAATGCGATTTTTTTTAGGTTTGATTATTTTTAATGATTTGTTTTTGTAAATAAAACAATACTTACCTTTATGTTTATATTATATTATTAATCAAGGTATATAAATATTTTCGCAATGCAGTTTTCAAATGAGTTACGCTTTTTATTCATTCCTTATTTTCTTATTGATTACTAAAATGAAAAACAATATGTTCACAATTGACTTTTTATCTTTCTAATAACACATGCAATATTTCGATTACATATTATTTTCAGACCTCAGTTTAAAAAAATGTAAATTTCGGAACTATTCTTTAATTCATCTCGTCCGATTCATATTGCTTTGAGCCAACGTTATTCCAAAACTCCATAAGAGTTGAATGACCTCATAATCTGGATCCACGAAAAGAATATTAGGACGGTTCTTCAATCAGCCTCTCACTCCTCTAAATTCCACTCATACCACAGGAGGATATGAGGATTATTGACATTCCATTTACCATGCTGTAGATCCCTTCTTTTTCTTGATGTTCCTTTTGTGACATCAGGATTTGTATTCTACTTGACACGAATACTGCGTTCCCAAAGAAGATGACATCTATTGGATTTCTATAAATACATCATTTCATATGAGTATTAATGTAGTCAGGAAGGTAATGAAAGAAAAACTACTCCTTATAAAAATATATATATGCAGATTTATAAGAATTGGATAGTACTTTAGATTTATTCTCCTTGAATCAAAACTCTTTAAAAATTCAAGAATTTGTCAGGTCTCACATAAATTTTGAATGATTTTCTCACTCTCAAAATATGTTTAAAAAACGGGATTCCACTGTCATGAATCCTGTTAAATTTAAGTAGAGACAACGGTGGTATCACTTTTTCATTGAAAACAACAATTTGCACATTACCTTACTTTTTCTTGAAATAAAATAGAAACAATATCATCTTACAAAAAGGTCCCCTAATTAATTACTTATCCGTACAACTCAAATACAAATGTTAAACTACAAATACTCACAAAAGATAAAGTTTCGCAAAAAAAGGTCACTCTTTTCTTATATTACTATATTTATTTTAAACTTGTGTTAATAAGCTGACAAGACATACAGAAACATACATATCGTGATTAGGGACAGGAACCGGGATTTTTTTTTTAAAAAAAGTGTAAATGAATAATTTTTTTATATTTATTGTTGAACTGAGTTAATATATATATATATATATAAAATATTTATATAAAATATAGAAATAAAAAAAAAAAAATTAAATCAAATCTAATGAAATACAAATAAAATAGGAGTCAAAATCAATTTCATTAGACGAATAATATTAAATAGTTAACCTTCCGCTCAACTTGTATATATATATATATATATATATAGTACAATAAAATGAAATAATGAAAGATAAATTTTTATTTTTACAAAGATAAGAATGAATGAAATTGGACTCTAAAAACATATCAAAACTCCCCAAAATGTTTGTAAAATAAATGGTGCAAAAGAATATATTCTACTAGGAGTTGATCAAAGCAGACATTACAAGAATCGGAGGTGTTGAAAGCAGAAGAAAACATTGAAAATACCGAAATAATCATTGGACTAAAATGAAAAAAAATTATGATTTTTAAAGCTGTCCCTGATTTAGGACATGAAATAGGATTAATCAATAGTTTATGGATCCAACTTTCCCTTTCAGCAGAAATATTCGACATCATATATATAATTTTCAAAATAATATTACAATAAAAAAATTATTTAAATGCGATTTTTCACAAAAAAATGAATGACATATTTTCACGACATACTCGTTTTATGAAAAATACATTGGTAATAATGTTTCCTCATATATAGCTGGGATTTTTATACGTGGATTGAGCTAATATTTTTGAAAAACTCATATTATTTTCAGAGTTACAATCAAATGAAATAATAGATGGCATTTTTGTTAAAATTTATCTACTCTGATATCATAAAATATGAATAAATCCACTTCTAAATTATAAATTTTTAACTTCAGTATGGTATATAGTTGGTTTGCCTATATATAGGCAAAATATTATTATTCTAGAAACGGTTTTAACATAAAGGAGAATATTTTAAACTTATGGTTTTTTTCATGTTTTCTCAAAAATTTGCATTTATTTTTTTGTGATAATATTCTTAAAACTATTTTGTATGTATATCCTAAGTACACTAGCACTAAATATAAAAAAAATATCCATTTATGCACTTTTTCGAAATTACGGTTCCGAAGGTAATTTTAGTCACCTTAAATGTTTAACGAAATACATTTAGACTTATGTATATATTGCTAAAATTAAATCTGCTCATTTTAATTTATGCTCAATATATTATTACCGTATGCATTTTAAAGAGCTAAAATAAAAGCATAAAATGGGAAACAAATATTTTTTTCTAACGGAATATTTTACTACATTTTGTTTATGTTTATTCATTAATATTTATTTTACACTTGTTTCCAATTCTATTTGCTTATATAAAGGCATCTGTCTTTTTTAAATACTTGAAACATAAATTTAGTTATATGAATATTGTACAAATCATATAAATTGTGTAGTTCTTTTTTAGCTTAGAGAAATACTTATTTTACTCCTCCGAAATTTGAAGATATTTTATTGAGTCTTTTTTGGTCAGATCCATTCAAAAATGTTAAAACAATGCAGCCTCGTATAAAAAACATAATATTACGTATTAAAGTATTTGGAAGTAATTATTTCCTTAAAATTTTTATCATTACAACTGATTTATGTTTGTTTTAAGATTTTATAATGATAATTATAATTTCTGATAATATTAAATGACACGAATTAAATGATTTACACAAAGATGGATGATAAGCCTAAAACATAATTTTTATTATTATATGAAAGCATTCATGTATATTATTATTTGAATAACAAAACAAAAATAATTTTTTCTGCATTTTTTATCTTTTTAGTTTTGTAATGTTAGATTTATGTTTACTTACGCTCAGCATGAACGACTGAGTATTTTTTTCTAAAATCTTAATAATATTTCTAATTTACTGATGTATGAGAAGATAAAACATAATGATGAAGCTGATTTGATTACTTTTTGTTTAATTTTAAGTACTGCTTATTTCAGTTTGAATCAGTGGCAATTTGTGATACATTATGCAAAGAAAGCAAAGGTTTCTTTAAAAAAAAATAAGTGAAGTAAGCGGTAACCTGTTTTAGATTTTAATGTAAACCATAGATAAACATATTCAAATTCATTTTTATATTGCATTTGTTGCAATATTTAAAAAAAATATTATTAAATGTAGATGCTACGTTATCATTCGTAAAATAAAAACCTATATATATATATGTTTCATTCCGTTTTATAGAGCTCCATTCTAGCACAACGCAAGAAATATACATGGAAAATTTTAAATTGCTGTGCTCTATATAGGCTTTAATTTTATGAACTGCAAATTCAATTATTAATATTAAATTCAACCGCAATATAAGTAATAATAAGAAGTAATAAAATTGGTCTATCAGTTATAAAAATATTTATTATTTTTTAGTATAATGGGTACCAGTAGAGAAAACGCATGTACGAGATGAGAGAAAACAGTTTAGTTTTAATGAATACATCGAATTTTTAATACAATACTATGATTTATATGGGAATTTTTTTCGACTAGATCTTTGCATCAAACCTTTAAATTAAATTATCATAAAGTATATTTTATTATTTATTATTTTAACCTTTCATTATTTTTACTATTTTAAATTTAAAATACCGGGTGGCTGCGAAGTATGGCTTCACTTTCAAATATTATTTAAACAAAAATAAATAAATAAAATAAAAATAATAATATTCACTTACAGGTTGTTGTTTTTTTTGTTCTGTAAAAAAAATATTTAAGTTTTTTTTCCCCACAATGTTTAATTCCACGATTTCAATGTGTGCACAATTAGTTCACACCCAGCATACGAGTCTATACCAGATTTTAAGCCATGCTCAAATGAAACATTACACGATCAGCCACCTTAATGGCCACTGTAATTCAACTTTTGGTTTCAAAAGTGTCACCAGTAGGAGATTAATAAACATTGTTTTACATATAACCCTACGAGAAAAAATCCAAAAGTGCTATGTTTAGAGATTTAGGTGAATCTTCCATTGGTCTTCCTCTTTCCATTCATCAACCTAAGAACTCTTTTTCTCCTCCAAACTCCTGTGTGGTGGAGCCCCATTTACGTTGGCCATATGTTGCAGATTTAAATTCGATAAACCATTCTACACCTTGCGCTTGTTCTTGTGGGGAAACCATTTTGAAACAAGAATGCTGAAAAATGGGAATATTGCGCTTTTTTAGTTTAAACTTCATGAAACGAAAACTTTAATCTTTTCTCTGTAGAACATAAAAATTATAGCTTTAAAAAATTAAAAAACACCCTTTTATAGTTAATCGAACTAAGTTGTAACTTAATCTTTTTGTCGCCAAATCTGCAAATCCGATACAAAATAAGTCGCCAGATGTGAGATGGGATCTGAAATTGGGAAAACTTTAATCTTGATGCTCCTGATCAGGACAATGGAGCAAAATTATTAAATTATTGTATTGCCATTGGTCCTGGACAAGTGAGCACAATTTCGAATTAATTTGTCCTTTTAAAGTGGCTAAAAATGGAGTTCAATGATTCCATTACATGCAAGTGAAGCTTATAAAAGGGTGTTAAAAAACCGTACGTGAAAACCTTCGTCTGTTTTTTTTTCATTACTTTTTGAAAATTTAGTCATACTTTTCGGACTCTCTATATATTTCACTACTTAAGGTTTTATTTTTATCACTATTTTACATTAAAGTATATTTTTATATTAAGTCATCATATAATTTATTTAAAGTATTATAAAAATGAAAAACCAATGGTAAAAGCATATATATCTCGGTAATTATTTACTGAATTTACCTCCTTACGGATAATCACGAATATTTTCAAATTTATTACATTTTTCGTTGAATTGAAACGTTTATTCTAAAATCCCTGAGATATAAGACTTGATTCCAACACTACTGTTTACGGATAAGTACTAATTCCTTTCATACTTATATCGCATTATATATATTTTAGGAAATTCGTCGGGAGGAAACTTTCTCGCGAGTATCGGCTGGAATGGATTTGAAAGACGAAAGACTTCCCAGATTCTTCAAAGTACCCCGTTATTCATCGTATTCACTTGGGAATCCAAACTGATTGGCTCTCCTATTTTCTTCAAATTAATTGACATTCCCGTTGAATTCTCAATTATTCATAACAGAGCGTACTATTTATTGAAGATATTACTGATCGATTCAACTTGAATATTCGGCGAGAATAAGATATAAAGGAGAAATTATGTGCAATTTGGGTTCCGAGAAGAATTAATTAAACGAGACAATAATTGCTAAGTATCAGAAACAATTGTTATCACTGAATTCAATTCTATCCTTAAAGTTATTTCGGTAAATGCTTTGAGCATTGTGCTTTCACTTTATTTATTTATTGCTTTTACTTAAAATATATACAGATCAAGCAAACTATAAGTGATGAAAGAAAAGGTATCTGCCGACATTTCTGAGTTAATGTTTGACTGAAATTCAAAAATGTCTTATACTTGCCATTTTGTGCTGGGATCCAGCAGCCAGAAAGAAAAAAAATAAATAACAAGTAATATTAAAAAAAAAAATTAAGTCCATTCCTACTTTGAATGTAGAATAGAAATATTTATAAGGATTGAAAATTGAACAAGATATATATATATATATTATATATATATTTTTTTTTTTTTTTTTTTTTTTTTTTTTTTTTTTTTTTTTTTTTTTATTATTATATTTTATCTTTTTGTAGATTGATATATATAATATATATGTGTGTGTGTGTGTGTAATAATCCCAGCAATATAATCTCTTTAAATATCTTTTAATTATCTGGACCATCACTTCAAGACCCACATTTTAGTAATAAATTAGCCAGCCGCCTAACGAGAATATTTTAAACTACATCTAGCTACCCACTCAGATCATGTGATTTGAGCCGCCTATAAAAACTGAGATTCCTGGAGACCGACTCTCTCTTTCGCTTCTGTATTTGTCTGCCTTCAACATGTAGCCGGCTGCAGCTTGGTTTGTGCTTTGTGTTAATGTATTTTTGTTGTGTGTATATGTTTCTTCGTGATTACGTTCATATGTGTATCTACATGTTCAGTGTTTAATAAAGAAGAATAGCTATCCCCCAAGACTGCCTCCTCCATAATATTGAAAATGCAACATCAATCGTAAAGATTAGTAATCTTATAAGGAAATACCATTCCAACGGCCACGTCTATTTCATATATATATATATATATGGAGAGAGTGAACTAATAGTAGGAATTGAAAAAAGTACATTATTTGTCTGTATTGTTGTAACAATGCACGTCCGGTTTGGCTAGTTTGGCTGAAAAACCGGTTTTCGACGCCAACTTTTGTCATTGTCTTAACAGTTACATTGTTACAACAATGGAGACAAATATAAGTTGGCGTCAAAAACAAGAAATTAATTTAATTACTTAAATGGTAATTAATTAATATTAAAAAAAAACTGTATCAATATCAAATGTTATCCACAACAAGTTTAAAAAAATATTTGAACTTGATTGGATGATAAGAAAGCATTTTATTAACGATTGAAAAGTTGATCAAGATATATATATATATATGATGAATCTCCAGCCCTTCAAGTGTCAGTTGGGTAAACTTCACACCAGGACAACTCAACCCACCTTCCGTATAAGAACTTTGACTGCTACTTTTGCCGGACTAAAAGAGACACGTGTACTACCGACTCACTCGCTGCTGATCAACGCGGAAGATATCCGTCTTGTCATGGCTTGGAGTACCGAAGGTTTTGCTGAACTCTGGAATAAAATATAATATGATAAACTCTGTCAATATTAAGCATTACTCCAAAACGTGATATATATATATATATATATATATATGTATGTATATGTATATATATGTATGTATATGTATATATATGTACGTATATGTATATATATGTACGTATATGTATATATATGTACGTATATGTATATATATGTATATATGTGTATATGTATGTATGTATGTATATGTATATATGTGTATGTATATATGTATGTATGTATATGTGTATGTATATATGTATGTATGTATATGTATATGTATATATATGTATATATATATACATATATATATATCTATCTTTATATGTAAAATATGTGTCACAGTGTTTGTCCGCAATGGACTCCGAAACTGCTCAACCGATCATAACATAATTTTCATACTGCATGTCATTTCGTCCAACTTAAAACATAGGATGGTTTTTATTTCAATTAATAATCCCATAATTATTTTATTGTGGGAAATGTGAAGAATCCGGAAAAAACGTTGCCAGATTCCCGTAAGGGAATAATCGCAAAATGTGCCATTGCTCATGTGTCTGTTGAAACAGATAATGCAAACCAAAATGCATGAAAATTAAGTGTCTGGCGTATTTCGGAGTATGGAATCCGATTTTCGAGTCAGTTTCCAAAAATAACCGTAACTTTGCCGGACAAAACCGGCCGACCGTATTTTAGAGACACCATAACAGGAGTTTACATTAAAAGACTTGAATCGTGAAAACTTGGACCCTGGCGTACTTCAAAATGGATAATCCGAAACTAAAATCCAGCTTGAGAAATAACTGTAACTTTGCCGGATAATTAAGGACGACCATTTAATGCGCAAACCGTGGCAAGAGCTTAATGTCTTGGTGCAGGAAAAGTGCGTTTTTGTTGTAATTCGGGATGGTGAACGAGAGTTTGAAATATAATTTTATAAATTCCTGTAACTTTGCTAGATAATGCCGGACGATCCTAATGCCCCTTCCAGGGACTGAACTTGCCGGCTCAGGGGAACAAAAGTAATTTCCAGTTGTTTCTAGGGGCGGGAAACGATAATTTGAAATTATGTTTCAGACACCTCACTAAACTTGCCGGATATTGTCTGGATTAGGAAAAAGGCAAATGGTTCGAGTCCCACGTCCGGATTTTCATTATCTCCAGCGGCTGAACTTGCTCGCGCTGGAGCACCAAAAGTCATCTCCGTATGCATTTCGGAGTGTGAAATGAGAATCTGAAATTGAATTTTAGAAGTTTCGAAAACTTTGCCGGATAATGCCATTCGACCGTATTTTAGACACACCGTAGCAGGGGCATGCCTTAAAAGCCTTGGATCATGAAAACTTTGTCCCTGGTGTATTTCAAAACGGATAATCCAAATCTGATATTCAATCTGAGAAATAACAGTAATATTGCTGGATAATTCAGGATGACCGTCTCTTACGCAAACCGGGGCAGGAGCTCACCCTTAAAGTTTTGACGCGGGAAAAGTGTACTCCCGGTGTAATTTGAGATGTTTTAAGCGAGTCAGAAATCGAAATATAGAAATTCCTGTATGTTCGCCAGATAATGCCGGGGGATCGGAATATTCTCGGACAGCAGTGCCAGCCTATCTTACCGACGTAAAGTGAGTAAGTGAGTGGATCTTAACGTCGAACTTTTCAGATACATGAGGACTTTTGGCGACTGACCGCGTAATTTTGAACCATGGCCAAGTGACGCGGACGACACCTGAGCTGGCATGCCCTCTCCTAACTACCACACCACACCAATGGAGGACGTTTGAGCTCTCGACCGATTTAACGTGAATCGCTCCCCTACACTGCGGGTTTTCAATGGTGCTGGGCTCGAACTCATGGCACGCTAGCCATGATCCGATGCCTTGACCACTTGGCTTCCGCGGCCACTGCCGACATAGAGACGCGAAAAAAGGATTTTGATTGTATTTTGGAACTGCCGATCCGAATATTCTCTTTCCAATTCAATATAATCTCATATCTACGTCAAATAATGCCAGACGAAAGCATTTTGCCCGAACTGTAGAAAAGGATTTCTTTAAAATTCTTGAGGAGAGAGAAATGCTTTCCTGGTGTTTTTCTGGATGGGAAACAATAATAATATGAAATCGGATTTTAGAAACTCCTGCAGCTGCCGGATAATGCCAACCGATCTTCAGAGACTGAACTTACAGGAGCAAGGGCGTCAAAAAAGGGCACCGAGTACTTCTCGGGGTGGGAATGAGAATCTGGATACGGATTCCAAAGCTTCCGTAAATTTTCTGTATATATCTGGAATGTGGTCAAATGGCTTTGTGTTCGAGTTCCACCTCCGGATTTTCATTCCCTGTAGTAACTAAACTTTCAGGTGCAATCGTGCGAATATATGATTGCAATAGGAAATTGCATCTTCGGGCATTGTTGACACTGTGTTAGAGGCTTAAAAACTGCACATTCCGCATCAGCTGCCATTGAACATTCATAAAATACAAGATGCCATGTGTGCCATTGAAAAAAAGAGTGAATTGGCTACAGTATTGCAAATTAATTCAGTCATGATCAGGGATAAGTGTACCATGAACCATAAACATTCACTCAAAGCATTACATCGAGCTTTGCAAGATTTAAATGGCAACGAGAGAATACTCGGTGTTGCTGTTGTATTACTGTCTGGTGATTTCCGACAGGCATTAACAGCCATTACACGCTCTACTTTTTCTCACGAGATTAACGCCTGTTTAAAACAATCGTTTTTATGGCGAAAAGCGGAAACACTTCGACTGACCATAGACACGTGAGTACATTTGCACGATGATCAATCTGAGCAAATATTTCCTAACCAACTACTGAATATCGTAAACAGTGAAGTAGACTTCATCCCAATACATAATGCATGAAATACCCAGACGATTTCTGTAATGTTCTTTAGGCAAAAAGGAACTGATTGAGAGTGTCTTTCTGGATATACTGTATAGTTATCATGATAATTATTGCCTCTGTAATCCAGTTACTTAATCAGAAAAAATTTTGATATTATGATGAAATAAACTTTCAGACACAGGGTTGTTGCCAGTTGATCCAACCTTTTGTAAACCAATCGACACTATTGTTGATGAAAACAAAACCGTAATTTTTCCAACCGAATTTTTGAATTCTTTAGATATATCAGGAATATCACCGCATAATCTTCGGTTGGTTCCTGGTTATTATCAGCGTAACTTAAAATCACCTAGATAATGCAACGGTGCACGTTTGATAATCAAAAGAATTATACCTGGAACTTCTTGATGCAAACATTTTGATTGTAAAGTTTGATTGAAAATTCGGTTCTGCTACTACGGAATTTGTTGCCACGTATTCCACTGATACCGTCAGAATCTCTAATACCATTCAAAAGGCTTCAATTCCGATTCGTTTGGCTTTCGCGATGACCATAAATGAATCTGAAACCGAACAATATTCATTTGATACTTGGACTTAGAAAATCCATGTTTCTCGAATGGGCAACTAGATGTCACATGCTCACGTGTGTGGAAACCGTTGAATCTATTTGAGTGAGCAAAATACAGGTTACCGAAAAATATTGTGCACCGATTAGAGATTAGTTGTATAAAATTATTATTTGTTATACTTTAAAAATGATATATATGATAAAAATAATTTTAAAAATTGCAAAGAATCAACGTTATTCACCCCATTTATAAAATTAAATCTTCATATGTTGTTACTTAACGACTTCGTTAGTAATTCATGCATTATACTACACTCAAATAGGAGATGAATGAAATGCAAAATTAAAATAATTTGTTTTTTATACTTTATTTCAACCCTCCAAAATTATAAACGAAGTTTAGTTTGACTGCATTGAATAGCTTAGAATAAAATTGAACTAACGTATTAAAACAAAGCCACAGCAAAGCGTGGCCGGGTCAGCTAGTATATATATATATATATATATATATATATATATATATATATATATATATATAATATATACAGGGAGAGAAGGAGCTAATAGTAGGAATTGAAAAAAAGAAGAATGTCTATGCTGTAAAAGTGGTGAATTTTAAGCATCTGATTATAAAATTCTTGAATTGAAATTAGAATCAGAACTTAAAACGCCTTTTATGAAGATTGTATGTTGGTTAAAGTTATATTATTTAAAACCCGATATCTCATAAACTTATGAATGTATTTCTTTATATTTTTTGCATGTTACATATAAGTATGATGAAGACAATGAACTAAGGTGTTAGCTTCAACAACCATAGTTTTTTTATTTATATATTTAGCAGTTTATGGTTACGAAAACAATGCATTTTATATAATTTTCTATAAGAAAATGTACGAGCCATAACCTTTTGGTAAATTTGTATAGATTTTAGTTTCTTTATATGTGTTAAATATGCTGGGTAAAAAAACTAATTTAAATATAGGGTTTTTAATTCCATGCAGTGTTTTGTAATTCGGTATTATTTTCCTAAATACCTAAAATACCTCATTTTAATCTATTTAAAATGTACAATGAGCCATAACGTTTTGGTAAATTTGAATATATTTTAGATTTTAGTTTTTTTATATTGTGTAAAATATGCTGTATAAAAATAATTTAAATATTGGGTTTTGAATTCCACGTAGTGTTTTCTAATTCGGTATTATTTTCCTAAATATCTAAAATACCTCATTTTAATATATTTAAATTGTCACATAATTTCCTGATTGGTGTTTTTCATTAATTTCAGTTTTAAGTACCAACAAAATAACATAAAATTGATAAAATAGGACATTTTAAAAAACTTGTTTCCAAACGTAGGCAGATATCTTAAACGTTTGCTAACGAATTTAAACGTATTACACACACATGAAATATACCAATGTAGTTTCTTTGTTTTTTTTATTTATTAGTTTATTTATTTATTTTATTTATTGTTCCAATTCATTCCTTCATTTTTTTAGTTTATGTCTCATAAATATTTTACTTCTTTAAATGAGTTAATGTATTTTAACCTTCTTGTATAATTTTAACTTATCATAGTAGGTTATTTTTCTCATTAGAGATCTAAAAATAGTTTTGTGATTGGGTGTTTGGAATTGTTGACATTGAATAGTTACTCTGAGCATACTTTGTCAAACATATTTTAAAAGTGTAGAACATTCTATAAAATAAACCAAAATGTTTGAACTGACCTCAGACAATACATGTAGCAGTAGTAGATCTGTGGTTAAAGGACACGGACTAGTGGCAGGCAGTTCACTAGTTCCAAACCTAGTGCCACTGAAGATCCCAGTGAAGTGGTGCTGATTTATGTTAAATCTATCGAAGCTCACAATCCTCCCTTTGTTGTGCTGGGAAAGTTCGGAGAGTGAGTGCCAGTTCAGATGACCTCCTCCTCACATGATCATGGCTAAAAATTACAAAGTCTGGTGCTAAAACACTTTGTAACGGGTTCTATTCTCAATTCTTATTAATCCTCTTGGAGAAAATGCTGTTTTACTGTTGTATAATTATGAAATCGCTTTCCATTAAAGAACTGTGATTTATGTAAATGCCAGCTGCTATTTAAACTCTGGTGAGCTGTGAGTGCAGTTGATGATTGTTAGGCTGTTACCGAAGATTGATTATCAGAGTCATAATAATTGGAGTTTTAGGAAGAGGTTTTCTTGCGTCTTATTGATCAAGACATCTCGTCAAGCCAGAACGATTAGCAGTAAGTCTGATCTTAGCGAAGGATAAGTGATCCAATTGCTTGTTATAGTAATTGAGTTGAACACTTCCTTAGTTTAAAAAACCTTCTGATAGTAATTTTAAAGTAAAACAAAGGTGTTGATTTTATTGTAATGTCTGTTAATTCGGGGTATCTAACTTCACCAGTGACTGAAGGGTCTGAATAACTCATTTACTCACTTGCAGAAAAAATAATTATATGCAAATATGGTATGTTTTAAAATCACAAATGTATTATATAATAATGCCTTTCTGTCTCAGTGACTCTTCCAAACTTTTTGATTTCATACTCCACTTTGAAAATCACTGCGATGGTTATTCCCAGCGTAAAATAGTGGAAATATCATAAATTAGTTTACTGTTTGTTTCAGGATTCTTTTTATTTTTTTGATCAATAGTTGATCTAATATATATTTCAGATATCAAAGACAAAATCATAGAAGGCATTTTACCAAGGGCATATTTAGAAACTCTATTAACAATTACATTGCATGAAAATATATTTGATAGTGAGTTATAAAATATGTCATTCCTCGTAATTACAGTTTTCGGCTTACAAATTATAGTCACAAAAATACCATTTACTTTACGTTAATATAAAAATTTCGGGAAAAAATTGCAGCAATACATTTTTTCTAGATATAATCAATTTCTTAAACGCAATATTATACTCAGAAAGAGTCACTTAACTCCAAAGAAATAAACTTTTTACGATCGAATTCTATTTTTACTAACAGGAGTTACATTTTATGTCCTTTTTCGCACCCCTTACCTCCCTGTGTCTTTTACGATTACTTTCATAAAATAAAAGTAATCCATAAAGATTGCTGTTTCTGATTAATATTGAAATTTTGGTTAGTGAGAATTACGAAATACCTATCAAGACATGTATAACTCATAATTCACCCACACATTTTTTTACAACAGTAATAAGAAATTATGCCTCCATGAATCAGAATGAATATAGATGTCAGAACTGCATATAGAATCATGAAAACTGAAGAGTCATGAAAACTTGTACGTAATATAGTACTTTTAAATAAACTATTAGGTTTGAACCACGCTATGTGAAGAGTCTGTTAAAATATTTCTAAAAATACGCATGTATGGGTGTGTTTATATTTAGATTTTCCCATTATATATATTTATTGAAAATTTTTGTGCAGATGTTTGTTTTCTTAAAGTCATGATGAATTTTCAGGCTAAATGGTGCAAATACATACCATAAACCTTTATTTCAATTAGTTTAGTTCAATTTAAATGCTGATATTTCTCGGGAAAATATGTATGTCAAAAAAGGACTCGGAAAAATGTGCGAGAAAAATAACACTAATTAAATGCAAATGTTATAGTTACAGATAAACAGTATTATGCTCTCTCTCTCTGAAATTTTTGAGTACTCCTAAGTTTTTAAAGCTATTCTTACAAAATTTTAGGAGTGTTCAAAGTAGTCTTCTTGAGCATAAATGCACTTTTGTACAAGGAAGCTTCCACTAATTAAATGCCTCAAACCATTTTTTTCTTGGAATTGATGAAAAAATGCATTTATAGCCACGTCAATCTCTTCTTCTGAATGAAAACGACGTCTCCGTAAGATCTTTTTTAGATTAAAAAACAATATTTTTTTAGAGTAAAATTATAATTCACTGAAATGTAGATGGGAAGTGGATGATTTTGAAAAGAAATATTACTAAACGCTTTGAAGAATATAGTTCATTGAATATTTGTGCTTGCATTGCTTCTTTTCAGAAATTTTCTTGAAACTGAATTTCGAAACTTAGAATTCAAAGAGCTAATTTTATTTTATTTTATTTAAGAATGATAAACACATCATATTTTTTAATTTAGTTATGTACTAATCACGGTTATCAGATTATTAGTGACAAAAGTGTTCTAATGAGGAAAACTCATAATGCATTGCTTTCTCTTTATAAAGACCCCATTTACGAAGAGATTCAGTCATGATGCCAGACCCAAGCAAATTAAAGTGTTAATCAAATTATATAAACAAATTTCAAATAATGTCTTATGCATAATTTTCATCAGTATCTTTAGTACAAATTAGGCTGATCATTATCTTAACCAGATTCTAACTATTTAAAAGTCTGCGATTGTAATCACAAGACCACTGCGAATACAAAACGTTTTCATGTACTTTCATGTTCTCGCGTGGATAACATTGGTTACGCAGATCAATGATTACAACATGGCATGACATATTAAACGTTAAAAACAAATGATGTATTAACATGAAATGATAATACATATAATATTTTTTACAGTATGGATTATGTTACAATATCTTATAGTCATTTAAATATGAACTAAGAATGCGTTTAATGGGAATGCATGGCAGCAGGTCCTACGATTGTGTGTTTGTCTAAACTTGAAGGGCGTCGTAGCAATGTGTTCTAGATTAGATTATCGATACTGTACTAGAGTCTTCATCCTTAACTCACCGTAAGTGTTACGAATCTGAACTTCTAAAATTTACAATATTCTGTATAAAATACATAAATACCATAAGAGACACACTTTTATTTTTATTTTTTCTTTGAAATGTTTTTCAAAATAACGAAGTGATTAGGAAAATCTCACACGGTATTTTCTTAAACATTATATACTCTATTATTTTATAATTGATTCGTTATTTTGAATTTCATTTGGACTTATATTAATACATTTTGATATTATTTTTCAGATGTTAAAAGCTAAAAAAATAATATTAAATAATTGTAATGAATTATCGTTACGATTATTTCTACTTGTTACGATATGATACATGATAATGATATTAAATGTATTAATAATTATATTCAATCCCTTTAATATTCTAATAATAATAATGAAAGTCAAAATGTATTAATCTCTGCAATAATTAACTGCTGATTAAAATCTTGTTTTAATTACTTAGAGTGATAAAAGATGTATATATTTTTACTAATATATACAGGTATAATGAAATTGTTTTACAAATATTTCTAGAAAACAAAATTTCAATTGATATGTAACCTTTGTTATAAGGATACTTAAAAATTTAGGAATTTTATTACTTATAAATGGTATAGAGAAAAAGAAATCTAAATTATAGAAATTCTAAAGGTGAATTTCAAATTTGGTCAATCTCTACTGATTTTGTTAAAAAATTCTGTCGTAGCTCATGAGATTATGCTAACCACATAGATTGGCAGACAAGATCATTGCAAAATAAGTTAGAACTTTTATTTTGTAGAAATTTATAATAAACGACTTTTTGAAAAGTTTGCATGTTTCGTCAAGACTACAAGTTTTTATTCTACATTATTCTTGAAGATTTTTTCCATTGAATGAAAGTGGCTTTTGATAAATTCTTGCATATTTTATTACACTGTTTCCTCACGACGCCAAAGTTCATCTAACGTAGCAGCGAATATTGCATTTTTGACCAATAGTTCATGTAGTTATTCATAATAACATAGGTTCACTATGGTATGGATCAGGAAAATAAGCTAATCAAGACAGCTGTGCAATCTGGTAGTGGATGGTGAAGAAATGATGAACTTCGCTTTTCCATTGCTTTCCCTAAGCTCATCATTAAAATTTGGCCGTGTGTAAGCAATGACTGTAATGCTCCACAACTTCAGACAAGGACCTTAATTATCTGATTGTTTTATTAATTCTGCACTTCACAGAAAGACGATGACTATTGACGTCGGGCTTCGTAATTTTGAACTTCTGTGTAAGTCGCGAAGGCGATATCAGAGCTCACCCTTCAATCTTCTGCCTTCCAGAACATTCCAATGAGAGAAATTTGGCTTTGAAAAGGTTTAACATGCAACACCCTCTCTACATGGAGGGTCTTTAGTAGCCGCAAGACTCAAATTTAATATTCAACAGAAACAATACCGACCAGTGTTCACGACCCCTTACCACTCAGCTACCACGTCCACTTAGACACATAGCAGTGGCTGCTGAGTGTGTGGCAAAGCGTATTAAACAGACATGCGAGTAAATTCCCCTGACAACCTTAAAACCAGATAAAGGTCTGGAATTGTGATCATGGTACAGTGCTAAGGAATTTCTTGCCGTGGTGTTCCCCAACTTGGATATGTCCATTCAGACGTTCTAGAGCCTAGTACGTCTAGATGGACATGTGGTTCGTGGGATTTAAATTATAAACTCACTGGTCTGTGAGACGACCAGCCAGTATGGTGGATATGGCCCTCGGCTTGTAACCGAATGGTCTCGGGTTCGAATCCCGAATAAGGCATGGTGTATCTTCGGGAAAAGAAGTCGGACTTTCGCCCGAAATGGATTCCCGTCTCGAATGGAAATCAGCGCTCCCGTTCTGTTCTATGCTGGAATCATCGTTTGTAATAAAAAGTCTATATTTTTCTGTGTTTGTATTATATGTTTTTGTTCTTCCATCTCTCGCCTTTCATATACATCCCAGGATCAAACACACGGCAACAACAAATGGTCTGTGAAGTCAAAAAGTTTGTATACCGCTTTTCTAGACAGAATCGTGCAGGCAATAACGGATGCTTTGCTGTATGATCTCTATGAAACTAGTCAATAGATTATGGTGTTGCTTTGAGTGCGACGTTAATAAACACGCACACATGTACATTCACTCAAACTATGCAACTAAAACTGTTGCATTGTTGAGATCGTTACAAATTTACACACACAGTATGTACTATTTTTTAAATCAAAGAATTTGGATATTCCTAGGTAATCCATCTACAAAGAAAGTATTATATTTGAAACATAAAACATATATACATTTTTATAATTTTGTAAAAATAGACATAATAAAAAAGGATAAAAGTACAAACCAGAAATTTAGCCTTTCTTTTCTCTTAAAATTGGACAGAAAGATTAATATCTATCATAATTCTTATTTTTTTCAAAAATATACTGTTACTATAACATAAGAAGAAAATGGAACGTATACAAATAAAAATGGTTCCCAATTTTTCTGGACACTTCATTTCAATTGATTTATGATTTGTCTTTTTGTTTGGGACGTATATTTTTATAAGAATGAAATATAGACCATATGCTCTTTTTTTGGTATTAAGAAGTAATCTTTTTTAGAGGGCATAATCTTCCAAGTAATTTTCTTCTAGCTGTTATCACGGATATGTGTTGGTAGTAAGCGCAAGGCTTCCTTTTCATTTTGTTATTAAGAAATAAAATACGCCTTTTCTGTTGTAGACGTTTTTTTTTTATCTGATATCAAACCATTTAGCAAAAATATGAGAAAAAAGCATGTCGGTTTCTTTTTTCTAAGTCGAGAGTAAAAGAATAAATCAGTTAAAGAAATCTTTACAAAAAAATATTTACAAAAGTAATACAAGAAACTCCATAAAATAAATTGCGATTTTTTCGAGAAATATTAATAGAACCCATATATTTAAAAATGCGTTAAATATTCGGAGCAAGGGAAATGAGACTCTATGAATTGTAGAATCAATAGTCTCAAATCATTCGGAGAAAATAAATAATGAAAGATGCTATTAAGTATTTTGAGAAAATGATTTAACTATGACAACATTTCACTCAAAAAAATTTATTGACACTATAGATTAATTACAAGGGACGTTTCATTATTAAGTTTTGTCAGTTGTTTTGGTCAATGGTACACCTGACGAAACAAACAGTAGCCATAAAAATCCACATCCGCGTCTGTAGGGGAATTAGCATAAGACAAATGGTGAAGAACACCGAAAAAGAGAGAGTATCAGTAGATCAGCATACCCGAGGTTATTCCTGTACTAATCACGATGACAGATAAGCGCGTACTGTTCACCAACATGACTGGGCACGGGAAAACAGCATGCCCGTCATCTAAGAACGCTTACAGACAGTGTATGGTGGAAATGTCATGTTTTGTCTAATGTTTGGTCATTGTTGTTGCATGTTCTTTGAGAAAAAAAAACAGAGTGTTTGGGGATGATTGTCGAAATGGGGAACCACCAAGGAATTAACATTGCTGTAGTACTGGTCATTGTGTTACTGGAAAGGCACATAACGGTGTCGGATTGGCATTCACGCAGCGTTTTAGTCTTGCCAAGCTCATAAAATGCTCCGTGTTACCAAAAATACGTTCCAAGATGGGTTCCAATAAACCTGACCTTGGACCACAAAGGCGCAAACGTTTGAATCAGTGAGGAACATTTGACGTGGTACGCGCGAGAAGGAATTGAGTTATTTTTCAGAGTCATCAAAGACGACGAGACATGGGTACAGCCCTTTACACCAGAAACCAAGTCTTCATCAATAACACTGAAGCATCCAAGTTCAACAGTGACAAAAAAATTAGAGGTTGAGTTGGTTGTGCAGCAATTCTTTACATCAAAGGGCACCTTTTACCAGAGGGATTTCTTTAGATCGATTGTATGCAGCGACAAGTGTCTCAATGCCGGTAGCGTATCTGCCAAAATTGTACGTATATTGTATGATATTATGGTGCATTTATTCTTGCAATAAAGTTTCCGTATGAAAAAAATGAAACTTACTTTCGGAACTTCCTTTATATTTTGAAAATATTACCCACACCGTTAAATAAAGAATGTAATATTTGTTGAATTGGTAATTTACTCGGTGGAATCACTTTGGGAACGTAAGGTTCTGTTAGAGTCTATATATGGCGCTTTAAGCTTCCATTGGCTTGTAAAATGGTTTTGGACGGAAAGGGATTTCGCCAATAAAATCTGGCTCTGTCATTCTTTAAATTTACTTATGAATATAAGGAATTAAATTATTCATTTATTCAATTTGAAGCAATTAAGTTTCAGAAAATATGCAGTTTATTTTATATATATTTATAAATTAACTGCATTGAAATCAATCAGGCTGTAAGTTTAAAGAAATTACAAATAAAAATCATATAGTCAAGTTAACTACTTCTGTTTTCTAATTAAATCATTTTGTATGTTAATTTCTTACGTTGTAGAAATTCTTTCACTCGGTGTAGAAGTTGTATGAATACAAAACTGATTAAGATTTCATTCTCGTCACTTTATCATGGATAACCCTTTATTAAATGTAAAAATTTGTTATGCATTAGTAAGAAAACTCTTGTTACTTGAATAATATTCTCTTAAAAAATTTACTAAAGTTTGCATTTTAAAGATAAATTATATTTTATGGAATTTTATTTTGTTTTTCTCTACTATAAATAATTTTTCACTTCCTGGCATAGAATACTGTACAATCCTTTCCATTCTCAAATTTTTTGAATCTTTACTTTATATTTTCAAGCTATCCATCTTTCACAAACCAACATTTCATCCTACTTTCTCAACGAAGAGAATTCCTTTAGCTCCATATTTCTTTTTTTTTTATTCTGCGGATAAGGCATCCACAAATTATGTTAAAAGACAAGCGAAAGGTAGATATTTCTTGTATTTTCAATGTACGAAGAATTTCTTGTGAGCCCCAATCCATGTATTCAAAAGAAACAACATTTTCCCTCCTTTTTCAATAAAATGCCTTTGACCTATAAATGACAAGAGATTCAACAACAATATTTTATGCATGTTGTTCGTGTTTTTAGCGGGAATGTATTCACTTTTTTCCTCCTCTGGCCTTTTGGTTGCTTCTGTGCTTCTTGGTTGTGTGTGTGTTCAACGTTTATATTTATATTCTCCCTTCAGAATTTATTTCTTTCCCCTAACAAAAGAAATAAACTTGGTTTATATTTTTAGCAATCGAGTCTAAGCAAATTTTAAATAAACCCAGAAGCTTGCATACGCGTATACTCATCAATTAAATGCAATATATGAGTTTAGAACGTTTATCACACTCTTCATAACTGACTTATAATGATATAAACTGATGCATTTGTGATATTTTCGTTGATACTGAAGCAAATAATTTTATTTTTTTTCTACAGTATGTGTAACATTAAAACTTTCATTTGCACTATTACTAATATGATTTTGCTTAAAAGATGTGTACATTTTTTAAAGGGGATTGAATAAATTTGCTTGTCAATTGTTCTAAGCTTTTTTATATAAAGACTATGATAGAAAAGTGGCCGTAGACGCCAGTTTAAAAGTTGACGAATATCTAGGAGTCATTGATTGAATAAAAATATTGAGTTCTATCCCCAGCAAGGACTACTTTGTAAAATAATTGGAAACAGTGCAAATTAAAAAGAGATAGACTTCAAAATCTTAGCATTGTTTCAAATTAGAAACTGAGTTAGTTCTTTTTTAATTTGTTATAAATAAGCACTCGTTTACATGTAACCATGTAACCTAATTCTAATTTCGTTTTAAAATATTAACTAAATTATAAATTGACTTCAATAAAAATTTAAGCATTATATTTTTATATATATATATAGTATCATAAAATAAAAAAATACACAGTATAATAAAATTGATAGTACTAAATTATACCACTAAAAATTATAT
Organism: Trichonephila clavata; assembly: GCA_019973975.1. Lineage (NCBI taxonomy): Eukaryota > Metazoa > Arthropoda > Arachnida > Araneae > Nephilidae > Trichonephila > Trichonephila clavata. Next base: position 13,111 of record BMAO01021601.1, on the reverse strand, counting down.
ATATATATATATATTCTAATTTTTGTTTATTATACTCAGATTTTTAGCGCGGCTCAGCATTTTTGAATGAAATTTTTAGGTAAATTACCTTTTTCTCATAATGTATTTTGGTTTTCTATCCATTATTTTCAATAGGCTTTTTCTCAGTATTATTAACAGAAAGGGGAAGGTTGGTTGGCCACAAAACATGTTCAGACCCCCTTTTATATAAATTATTTTATATATAAGCTGTCCTTGTTCAACAATAATTATAATATTGTATTATCAATACTTTTATATTAGACTCTAATATTTTAAATTTCATATTTCCTTTTTAAATTTATTGTCTGGTTATCTTGCAATTTCAATTATTTCAGTTTTGATTAATGTTTATTCATCTCTTTCTAGTAGAGAAATTTTGTGACTATATATATACATATATATATCACATAATTAGAAATTGTACATAATGAATAAATGTCTTCAAAGATAGCCACTTAAACTTAAAGCTTTATGAAGGATTCTGGAACACAAATTATGGCAACCGTGTCGTTTTTATAACTCATGTGCCAAAACCACACCGAAAACAGTTATACAAAATTTGTAACAAGTACATGAAAACCAATAAGTGCATCTTTTATAGAGCAGTGCATTAGAGAAATACAGTTTCTGTTACCGAATACTTGAGCCATAATCGTTACCCTTTTTCATTCTTACAATGACAAACGATTGAAAAAATGATAGTTGAGATATTCCGTGACAAACTGATATTTCCTGAGTGATTTTCACTTGTTCGCTTCTTAAATGTAATGTAAAAAGGAAGGAAGACTTGTTTCAAATGATGGAAAAGTGTGCAGGAAGGGAGATCCCTTTCTTTCTTCTTTATTGGCGGAAATTTAGAGTTAAACATAACTATGAAGCAGAATGAAAATAATTTATAACATTATACAAAGTTTTCATAATGTTTCATGTCTCTTTTCTTGGAAGATAAAACATAGAGCAACTTAGAAACATTAGTATTAAAAATTTCTTTAGTCAATGCTTTCTTAATGCTATTTTAAATATTACTCTTTAAAATATAGAAAGAGAAAATATTTTCTAATTATTATGCAGCTATTATTGGAATTAGGATAAAAATTGTGTAATTCGTGAACTTTCAGATTTCACAGAAGATACACATTCACACAACAGATACTTAGAATAAAAACTAACTTTTTATTTAATTATTATAATATTGAGATTTTAAACATTTGCAGTAAAACAACATTATACACCTTAGAACAATATAAATAAAATAAGAAATAGCAGAATTCTAGCCGTAACAAGATGAGTTTTCATAGCTAGTAACTGTCCTGAATTAATTCACCATATATAAAACTAAATTGCTTAATAGTAGTTTTAATGCAGATTGACGTAGTATGTATTAGACAATGGTGCAAAATGATTAATTTTTTTCTGGGTTAACTTTAAGAATCTCACTAAGCAAGAATTATAGAAAATACAATTAATATTTCTTTTAGCGTATTTGCATAAGTTGATTCGGATGGTGAACATAAACTCATGACAAAAATCGAACATTTTATAATGTAATAAAACTTTCAAATTATATATATAAATAACTAAAATAAATACATTTTTTCGAAAATAATTTCTTTCCTTAATTTTTCTTTTGAAGTTTAAATATTTATCAGTAATTCATCACCATCGATTTTAAGTGTTATTAATGTAAAATGATTAATTGATTATTTCCTTTTTACACATTAAAATTACACCAGAATTATTGGCTGCAAACACACCAGCCGTGGGTGGCTCTCTTCTCTTTAAACTCCCATATCACGTTAAAGTTTTAATATTAAGCCTCGACAAATTTGTTCTGTAGTTCCTCTACACACTTATCACTACAAATGAAATATTTTTTATATGTGTTTTCCTTTTAGTTTTAAAATTTTAATTCCTATTAGGTGAATAAAAAACGTTAATTAAAAACATAAGAAGCTATCTTAGGTCGCTTTTAGAACTCGGGGAATTCGGATAATCATGGTTGTGAATTCGCATTCGACATTGTTGCAGCTGTATCACGAAATACAGAGTTGTTGCCATTGCATAGTGTGGGTGGTCGATTGGTCGACCACCAAGGTATTTTGGGATGACCACCTTTATTAAGATCTAAGACGTGCATTCTACAAGAAACATATTTATGGAACGCAGATGTTCTAGATAAGAAAATCCGCTTTTTACAATTGATGCGATTGTGTTTACTGAAGTAAATTATATGATAAATGTGCTGCACACGTGCCATTGCTGCTGTAAAAGAAAAAAAAGCGACCACTGTGATTCCAATCATATAAACGAACTTTTCCCTGCACGCCGACTAAAGGCGAGGATAAATGTCGATGATCCGCTCTTCCCCACGATAATACGCAATTAACTATTGAGGCATCATTCCATACTCTACACTTTCACGGGATTGGTTTTTCGTGTTGATATCATGCCCCACGATGGTGGCAGACATGGTAGAGATCAAATTAAGTATATACAACAGTTTCAGATTCATCGTTTCACGCATGTTCCCTGCTCGCTGCATTCTAGTGCGTTGTATGATCTAGTAGTAGCTCATAAATGTTGAAGAATTTAAGACAACTTTGTGTAACGTGTTTTTGTTGTATAAACAGTAATCAGTCATATTCTAAAAGGGAGGTAAAATGTAGAAAACAAGGGTTAAAAAATGAAGCATACAGTTTTAAAAAAGAATGACCACACCTACGCCACTGGGGGGACTCAAACACTTTAAAAACATTAGAAGTAGCCCGTGTTTTGGAAAAGTCTCCTCATCCCTGGTATAGAGGAATTGAATTCTGTCGAATTCCGTTGGAGTGGTAGGGACTTTTGAAGTATGGAATATCAGATAAGGGTGTTATCGTCTTCATTTGACATTTGTTCACATTAGGAAGGCCATTTTCTGAAGCCTTTGTGTTTCTTCTAAAAGCGGCGATAATAATCAATCAATAGATACCTCATTAAAAATAAATGATCATAAAATATTTTAGAGTTCCGTCTCGTGTTGAATTTTCATCCACCCTAGATTGTTAAAACAATCAAGCGGTTAACACTATTCCACGCTTAAATAATCGAATAAAATTTAATTAAGGAAACAACAAATGCTTCTCATTATTTAATTAAAACCAGCAACTCGTGCGCAAAGTATTAGCTCTTTTACAGTTTCGTATTAGAGAGGTTATTGATAAGGCCTGCTTTAGATTAACTGCAATTTTAAACATATTATACTCTAATTCTACATTTAATTTTAACTAAGAGTTACTAATTTAATAAAGTGTTTACATGATTGTTACATTTATACTTCAGCAAACATCGACTGATTTATTTAGGCTTTATTAATAAGATAAGCATAGCATATTAAACGTTAATAAGCAAGTTGATTGAGGTAATAACGTATGAATGTCACAAATTAAAAATAAATTTGTACTAAAATTATTTGCATTACTAGTAATATTATTATTACGCTTAAAATTAGAGGATTTATGGTTAAAATATATTACACATATATTTAAAATTAGATGGATAAGTATAATAACTCATTGCAAATAAGCACTGAGGAGATTTGTAATATAAATAGCTTCTTTTTATTTTCCTTATTATTTCTTAAGTTTGTATATTAAATTTGCTGTCGGTGGAATATTCTTAAGATGAATTATACAAGATAGTAGCCATCATTATTAATATAAATAGGATAATGAATTAAAAACTATTATATTTAACATAAAATGTAATATTTTTAATAATTAAATTTTTCGATAAACATTCAAATAAGCAGAAAGTAATTATAATTCGAAATAAATTTTAGAGGACTTTTCGTTTCAGGAATTTAGGTTCTGTGTATGGATGTATAAGGCAAACTGCTATCGCAAATAAATGTTTTAATAAATTATCATTTTTTTATTATATAGTGAATAATATATTGAGACAGATAGAGATAGAGACAGATAGATTGTAATGTAATAATATTAATTGATATCTGATAGAATTTATTTTATGATTTTCTTTTCAATAATTCTTCATTGTTACAAGTTTTTACTCGTTTCTGATTTCTAGCTGCAGAAAATTTGAAGATGAATCTAAGCCAGAAATATTCGATTTCTAAAACGAAATGTATTTTTTTCATAGTATAAAGTAGATGATATATTTTTCAAGCAATCTTAAAGTCAACAGCGAGTTCCAGTCTTGCCAGTAACATTATGAAAATTCCGATGTGATTTGCATTCGAACAAAGCTATGTTACTATTTATTTATTAACTTCCAGTTTTTGAAGTTGATGTTTTTCTATGTGAAAGATACAGAATTTTAACTTAAAAGATAAATATACTCTTCAGATTTGATCAAGTGAGTGAATATTAGCGTCGCACTGTTCAGCTACACGAAGGCTTTTGGCGTGGGGCTGCGTAATTTTAAACCATTGTCAAGTGACGCGGATGACACCTGAGCTGGCATTCCTTCTCCTAACTACCACACCACACCAACGGAAGGACGTTTGAGCTCTCGATAGATTTAACGTACATCGATCCCCGACACGGTAGGTCTTCAGTGTTACTGGGTTCGAACTCATGACACGCTAGCTATGATCCGATGCCTTGACCACTTGGCTACCGCGGCCACCAGATTTGATCAAAGGACTACATCAATAAACTTACAGTGATGCACAATTGTCAAAAAGTATTGCTGTCAGGAAATTTTAATAAAGAAATAGAGTTTTGGTTCTGAATCTAAGGGAAGACATGGTGTTCACAGATTTTTGTTTACATAAATATATAGCTCTGCAAAACAGTTAAGGAAATCTGATTAAAATACTTCGCAAAATAGTTAAAGATAAAAATCCACCTTTTTTCCTAAAAATTTCTAAGATTTTATGCGCAGTCAGTTTTTTTTTTTTTATTTTTAAAATTAATTAAAACATAGCAAAATTTTTTAAAAATTCGTCATTTTCACAACATTTTATCGCAAATGGATACCAACTTTAAATACCTTAATATTAAGACCTGTGAAAAACCTTAAATGTTAAGAACAGCCGAAAATATGAGGCTTGTACTACAAAAAATGGACAAGGCATTTTTTTTAATTGCCTAAAATTCAACCTAATTTAAGGTACCTAAACACGTTAAAACGACTAAATTTGGACAAAACACATATTTTTTTTTAAAAAAATTCATCAAATAAAGCTATATTTTAGATTTAAATAGCATACTTTTTTATTTTTACGTTATCTAGAAGCCAAATTACAATCAATGTTATAAAATAAGAAAAACCGGAAGTGGGTCTTTAATCTACTAGAATAGGGCATTTAAATTGTTCTAAATCTGTCATGGCCAGTTTGAGAGCTCAAAATATTATGAATGTATTTCTATAAAACTTTTTGAACCTAATACTTAAATTATTTTTTAAATAATGTACTAAAATATTTATTATTGAATAAAGACTTCTTGAGTTATGGCCTGTTATTTAAATGATGGTATCATAAAAATGTCACATTTCTCATAATATTTACACAATAAGCTCTTTTTAAATTTTAATGAAACATTAAAATTTTAGTACATTATCTAAATAAATGCATCTAATTTTTTAGTAATACTTTTACTAATATGCTTATTCCTTTTTCTCTAATTAATTTTAAGTGTTTCAAAATTACTGTTAAAATTTAACTAAAAATATTGATTTTTGTAAAGTTATTTTTTAATATATATATACTTTCTTTAGTACGCATATTTTTTTTTAGAAAAGATTTACTGAAACGTATTTTATGTAAATATAAAACAGAAATTTATGCCTTAATATAAGGAAAAGCTATTAATTTCGTAACTACAAACTTGGCATTCATAGATGTGACACAGTTGATAAATGGAGGCAGACAGACAAAACACCACCTAAGAATATTATAATAGGGTGTAGTATTAAAAAGAATTTCAGTTTTTATTATTTGCTGACATCCTGTGCAACAAATAAGTACACTGTAATAACCCATCTAAAGGATTAACAAAATGTCACTTAGATAAACATTCAAATTAAATATTTAATATACACAGTAAAAAGTCTTGTATGTGTCTTTGTATCATTATTCACGTTCTTTTTACCTATATTGTACTTGACTCCCAAGATATTAAAGAATTTCTGAGAGATTTAGCTCATCCTGGAAGAAAAGAGAATTTTAATTAAAATGATTTCTTTATTTTTAACGAGTTTTTATATTATTTCTCTAATTTAATTTATATCTGGAAATGACTTTAAAAAAATCTAATTATATTCAGAATTGAGTCCAATTTCAAACAGTCACAGTCATTTTCTCTCTAGGTATTCAAATCACATCTTTTTAATTTGGTTATCATTTTACTTGTTTTTAAAACCGAATGCGATTTGATACTTCAACTAATTGCTATTTTTTGCATGCTTATTTATTTATATATTTAACTGTGCTTTTTTAGTTAATAACATAATGCATGGGAAATAAATAATTATTTTTAAAACTAAATAATTAAACTCGAGTGTTTTTGCTAATATTTAACATGCAGTGTTTCGTTCAGTTTTCTATTTTCTTGAATACACATAATTTTAATGAACGTTTAAAATCTCATAAAATGAATTGCTTTGCATCTTGTAAATAATTCAAAAATCAAAGATAGGAATATTTTTGCAAACTTTTATCGTCGTTTATTTTTCTTTTCTTTTCAATACACTCATTTTATGAAGCAATAAAGACTGTTTAAAATAATTTACAAAAATATAGCAATGCCGTCAAGTACAGCCAAAAAAGTATTTGAATTATCAAATAGGAAGGAGAGGCAGAATTATTTTCACACTTTCAACTCTTCAATAAGTTAAGAAAGAAACAAAATGAGATGTTACTGAATTTTTGTTCACTTATACGGTTTTCCAATAAAAATTCCCCCATGCAGAAATTAAAATTTTTAAATTCTAAAAAATTGACAACAACGGATCAAAATTTTTAACCATTGAGAAAGAAGGGAGTAGAATTCTTCGTATTTTCTTAATAAATATAGATGTGAATGGAATATGTAATATAAGCACGTGTATAGAAAAATATACAGCAAATGTAAAAAATAGAAAATGATTAGTTGAAATTAGATTCCATATCCTGTTCCTCGGAATAAAAATTGCACGCTGGAATCGAATACATATCTTATATGAAAATATGATTAACTTCTTATAAAATGATTTAATTTTAATGTAATTTCATGCAAAATATTTTAGAATAAATTCACTGTTAGTGCGAAGAGGAAATAATATTTAGTAACCGAGGTAAGCGACTATTTAAAAGCTCGGTACTACAATTCGCATTCAGATAAATGATTATAAAGTTTTAAAAATATTTTCCATTACAAAATTTAGCAATAGTATAATTTAACTGATTATTTATCTATAATCATATTGATTGAACATTTTTCTATAATCAACACCCTTTTATAAGCGTTACTTGTATACAACGGAATCTTTAAACTTCATTTTTACCCACTTTCAAAGATCGAATTAATTCGAACTTTTGCTCCTTTGTCCAGGACCGATTACCATAAAATTATTAAAATTTTTTCCCCCATTGTCCTGATCAGGATCATCAGGATTAATGATTTCCCATTTCAGAAACCATCCAGCGTCCGGCAACTAATTTCAGATTTGGAGAAGTTATAACTTAGTTCGATTAATTATAAAATGGTATTTCATTTTGTTTTTTTTTAAATATATTTTTTTAAGAAAACATGTAATAAAGATTTTTTTTAATCTAGAAATGTTTGAAAATAAGTGGTTTTAAATAAGAGGTGCTTACATATTATACACCGTTCATAAATATCGTCAATTAAAAAAAAGATATGCCAAATATTTTTATCATTATTTTTCGAGCGTTCAATCATGCGTAAAAAGGGCTTTCTGTATTCGCCACATATCGTGGCATTTGGGGACGTCTTTTGATTTGATGAAATTGTTTATTGGTGTAATACGCGTAAGTACCTAATATCAAATGGACTAGCTTCATATAAACCACATATCTCTGTTATTGGTATCAGGTATATATATAAAGTAAAACATGTATGTGAAAATATTTCTTCTGGATATATAAGAAATGGATTTTTGTGGGGTTACTTTCAAATACTCTAGCTCAAAAATATTACGGGGTCAAGGAATAATTGGCAAAGCTTTTCTCCCATCAAATTGGCGTGAGTGAGAAGGATGGGGTTAATTCTTATAGCGACTTGTTACAAATTTGCTAACAGTAACTAAACGAATTTAAAAACCGAGGCTTCTAAAGGCTTAAAATGTTTCCCAAAGTGCTTCATTTTAAACTTTCAGCTGAAACTACAGTTATATGTCTTTAAGCCATTATCGAAGGAGTAATCTCTTTTTCTCTCTTTCTCTAAATAAGTGACTTCAAAGATATAATAACTTTGATGTAGTTGATAAAATTTGCATATTTCGCATTTGTAATGAAAACAAAATCTCTTTATATTTAAAGAGTAGTCTTTATACTAATATGGTGCTTAATATTTTAACAGTGTAATTGAAGCAATGTTTATTCCTAGTGGATTTCAAGAACTTCCCCGCATCAAGTATCTACTTTAATTGAAATTTCTCTACGCTTACTCCTTCTCCATCCATTTGCTTCTTTCCTTAGAATGTAATTAAACTCGGAACTTGTATGATATTAAACTAACCGAAACGTTTTATATCACATGAAACTAAGCATGTTCTAAAAGTATGTCACATTAACTTAATTTTATCATGTGAAAAGTGATTTAATGGCATTTAGTATGGTTTAATTTAACATCAATCTAAAGTAAGTATACATTAAGAGCAATGGATGTTTTAAAATTTTATTATTGTATAATGCACAAAACTTATTTTACACTTTATTGGTTTAAATGAGTTCTCGAATTCGAGATTAGTAAACTAAAGTAAATTGTTTAATCCTTAATAATATCGTAATTTAAAAGAAATAAATAGAAAGTTTTGTAATGTAAACTAAGATGTTTTTTATATAGACTGTAATTTACATTGATATTAATTCTATCCAACTTATTTTAAACAAAACTAAAATCAAATTGAATGTAAATATATTTTTATGACTTTTTCCAGCCTGCATTAAACATGTCTCTTTCTGTTAGAGTATTATATATATTATTGTAACTGATTCAGGGAAAGTCAAAACTTTTATATTTCTGTATTTCCATGCAAGTCATAAAAATATTCTTTTTTTAAAAAAAAAAATTACGAATCATATTCCTTATTTCAAATATTTTATGCTTAAGAATTTTCAAAATTTTTATTTTGTATAGTTTTAAATTTTCATAACGAGGAAAGTCTGACAATAAAGCGCACGAAAAGCCATTCACATACTTTAATGTAGAATTAATTCATTTAATGCTCACGCTTGCATTTCATCACATTATATACTGCTACCCACACAGAATATAACAAGAAGCGCCAGAGATATATCAGTGAAATTTATTCGGCACATAACATTTATACAAAGATCCAACGATTAAAATTACAGCCTCTTGTGACATGTGGATGATGCCAAAATCAGTAGTTAGTGTAGTCTGCAATTGTAGGCAATAACCGCTGCCACACACCTCGCCATAGAATCAAAGAGGTTTTGGACGTATCCTTGGGTCCAAATGCGTCCACATATTGTCAAAGTTGACCTGGTATACCAGCGGGAGTTGTATCCCGGGTCAGTCGTTGAGCAAGCATGGACCACACTTTTTCGATTGACGATAGATTCGGGAGAACAAGCAGGCACCGTAAGCAATTCAATCGGATGGGTAAAGAACTCTTGAACGTTGCGTGCCACCTGTGGTCACGCATTATCCTGTTTGATGTAGCTGATAACAAGTGCTGAATGTACAGGAGGACCATGAGTTTCAACACCTCAGAGATGTAGCGCTGGCTGTTCAGTGTAATGGAAATGCGTTCTAGAGGGGCACAGCCGTGAAATCCAATACCACCCTAAACCGGGTGCAGGACCATTGTGGCTATGCATAATTCAAAAGTTCAGCAGCCTCTCACCACGGTGTCTCCAAAATTGAATCCGACCATCGTGATGTTGCAGGCAGAAACGGGATTTGTCAGTAAAAACAATGCCCTTCTATTTTGTTGTCCATATCCGCCGTTCTTCGCACCATGGGTGGTTCAAACGCCAGTGGTTTCCAGTCAATGATAAATGAAAAAATGAACGACATGCAGACATTCCACTCTGATGCAAACGGCATCGAATGGTACGAGAGGACACCGAGTGATGCTTAACAGACTGAATCGGTTGTACTATGGTTCTAGATGTGCAGTACGCTTCATCACTGTCATGCGCTCAATCCACCTGTCCTCACGGGAAGTGGGGAAACAAGGTGGATGCGATCGGCCCCGTCAGTCAGTTGTTTTCTCCTGCATTCATTGATAACAGATCCGCATCAAAGTTGCTTGGTTTCGTCTAACACATTAAACGATTTATCTCTGAAGGATAATTTCCAATCCCTATAAGCTACTATTTTTTCTCGGTCGAATTCAGAAATGGTCCAAAGACGCTCAATATCTTCCACGAGGGATAGGTAAGCAACTTACGGAAAAAAAATAATTGCCGTACTTCAAATCGACGATGTGTTCTCCCCTTATATAGCGCTAGGGTCGCTATATCAGGGGGCGACCTCATCATGGGCGACTTTGTAGCTACGGTCGCCCGTGATGTGCATCTGAGCTATAATGCCAATGATTTGCATATTTCATCGCCACCAACGCATGATGTAAATTACACATGGTTTGCATGCTTTCTTTAGGGTGTTGCATTTTGTGTGGGGTCAGCTGTATATATTAATGTTAAGCATGATATGAATAGTATTGAAAAATCTTTATGTAAAGGTGTACACACATTGTAATTTTTTTCACCAATCTTTATGAAAAATTAAATGCATAAGTTTAATAAAAGTCGTGACTTCTTTTTGAAATGTATTGTATGAACACTCAAGAATGTGTCTGATTTTCATGCTAGCCTCGATAAAATAATTCTACAATGAACGGCTAAATTGTTTTTGCATAAAATTTTAGTCCGGAAGATAACCAAACAAAGTTTGTATGAATTCAATTGATATATATATATATATATATATATATTTGAACAAATATTTTCGATAAAATATACATCTTCAATAAAATAATACAAATAGTATAAAGCTAACAGCTACAAATAGATATTTTTGAATGTATATCTTCAATGGAAAAGAATGTTCAATTTATTTCTATATATAGTTAAGAACAATACAATTTTTATTTTAAATGTAGTTTGTTAGAAAATGGAAAATGATATAATCCCAAATAGTTTTTCAGGTTTTTTTTTGCCATGTTCTTCACACGAAAAATATCCTAGTAAGCATAACATTTTGTTCATTTCATCGTTTATATTTCCTTATATCGTTCTTCAATGAGAGGGTTGCTAAGAGACATAAAATACGAATCACGTATGAAGAATATATTGGTTAATATAATATATACTTTTTTATAAGATAAAAAAAGAAATATATAGTAATTGCTTCATATTAAATTTCCATTTGCATCATTCATCATATAATAAAAATTAGAATGATTTTTGATAGAATAAAAACAATCGTTTTTCACAATCTTATGTTACCTAGGATATTTTCTAATTATATTTAATTTATGCTTTTCCGCAAGATAAAAAAAAGAAATATACAGCAATTGTTTCTTATTTAAAAGTTCCGTGTATCATTCAATTTATAGTAAAAATTAGAATAATTTTTGATAAAAGGAAAGCAATCATTTTTCAAACTCCCGTGTAATCCAGGATATTTTCTAATTAAATTTGATTTACGTTTTCTTACCAAATAAGGAAAAGAAATACATAGCATTTTTTTCGTATTTAAAAATGCCATGTGTCATTCAACATATAATAAAAATTAGAATAATTTTTGATAGAATTAAAATAATCGTTTTTCAAGACTCTACGTTATCCTGGATATTTTCTAATTAGATTTGATAGTACATACCTTCTTTTGTTTCTCTAGCAAACATGTAAATTATTTTTCAAATAATGCATCCCATACCTGCACAGTAAAAACAAATATATATATATTATATATATATATTATATTTATTATATTATATATATATATACTTTCCAATATAGCGTTTATTACATTTGAAATAAAACCATTCGCATCTATTACATTTGTTTACATGGAGAGAATGATTTTTATCATTTCAAGAAATAAATAAATATCATTGCTTCAGATCTAAATTAAAAAAGAAAACTAGACTAAACTCAGTGGCACAGCAGCGTTTAAAGTCCAAAAAGCCTACTGTGCTCATCTAAATTTCGATAGACACTGAGGCTCATATAATCCGGTCACGTGCTTAGTCTCTGATGCAGAATCCTCAGTGTTTAGTTCACAAGCTAGCTTGGTAGTCCTTTATCGACCCACTAAAAGGATGAAAGTCTGTAGACCTTGCCTAGCCAGGGATGGGAACCCCGAAACTGTGACTTGGAAGAGCGATACGCTAGCATTTAGCCTCTGTGCTTCAGTCTAAGCTAAACTTTAATATTTTTAAGAGTAGTTATACTGCTTTTCGTCATTGTTATACATACAGCTAGATGAAACCAATCTCACTGGTATTAAAATTCAGTTTATGAGTTTGTTTACGGAACGTATGCTTCAAAACTTAGTGATGTGAATCCATTATGAAAATAAAATTAATTAATTAATCGCATAACTAAGTATTTTGTTAACCATTTGACAACATAAAGCTCAGTAAATCATACATGTATAAATAGTTTATTGTTAACATTAAAAAAAGATTCTCATACAGTTTAAATGGGCTGAATACTTTGAATTATATGTGGACGACACGAGTTTGTAGTTTTGTATATGAATTATTTGCGAAAAACTTTTTGGAAAAAAATAAACTGACTGCATTTATGAGTAAAACATTAAGCTTAAATAGGTTCTTAAGGCAATTTAATGTCCCTTAAATATATTTCTAATTAAAATTAATCTATTCAACCTTTAAAAAACTTAAGACTTCTACGACAGCGGTTCTCCAACTGTGGTCC
>BMAO01021600.1:14171-55649 GCA_019973975.1 Trichonephila clavata | reverse complement strand
TCTTTTGAACGATTACCTTTCGATTGATATATCACTTTTGTATGCTTGAAAATTAGAAGTTGGAAAAAATTTCATTTGAAAAATGTAAACAAACAAATTTAAAAATTCGACCACGCCCCTTTTTAGAGGTGTCAGTGATTTTAAACTAATGTTTATCAACTACTTTTCAAAAATAAATTTTACTTTGTTTTAACCACAACTGCAACGCTTTATCGTACTTTTTAGTGACTACAATTTTTATACAAGCTATTTGTTGTTGTTTTGGCGCTTCTTTTCGTTTGTTTTGCTGTTATCGTGCTAATTTTATTTACGTTTTACATTGAAAAAAAAACAGTCTTTTTTAAAGACTTTTTACTGATTGCTGTCTTTTAAAGACTGTTGCTGAAACTGGTGATATTTCAATATTATCTTTCCTATTATTATCTATTGAAGATTTCTCTTAAAAATGCCACGAGTTAAACGAAGAAATCATTCTGCTCATATGAACAGCAAACGTTGGTGTAGTGATGCTGTGAATACATGTGTCACAGAAGAAAACAAATTAGTTCCTAACATCAGAATTGAGCAGTTATCTTATCCTGAAAAAAACTGAACATTCTGAAATTGGAAATTTTATTATTGTGAATTTTGAGCAAATCAGCAAAGTGTTTATGAAACTAAAATGCCTTGACTGTGACAAGCAAACTCTAAAGCTTGCTCTTGGAAAAAAGGTTGGTTTTTTTCCTATGTGTTAAATTTAACTTGCAATTCTTGTGCTGAAAAAGTTTGTGCTGTAGAAACGTCTAATGAAAGGCAGGGTAATACCGTTCCTGATATTAATTTACGTGTCACACAAGCATTCTCTAATATTGGAAAAGGTTACTCTGCAATTGAAAAATTTTGCATGGCAGTAAATATATCTCCTTTTTCCTCGAGAACTTATAGCAAATGTACTAAACTTCTTCACAAAGCCTGTGGTATTGCTGCAGAGAATTTGCTGAAAGAAGTACACAGTGAAGTGAGAAATGCTTACGAAGCACCAACTGATGTTCCCGTTGTGGATATAAGTGTTTCATTTGATGGTAGCTGGTTGAATATAAACATTATATGAAATGCTAAAATATAATTTTTAAATGCATAAATAAAAAAAAATTTTCAAAGGGTACCGAGTTAACTTAACATAGAAGTGTGACTAGAGGTTTTGTCTATATGGAACTCAAATTTATCTATGTCCTTTCCAAAAAAAAGTTAGATTTGTTCTTGAAAAATTGGTTCTAAAATATTCTACTGATATTAGAGTGAGTTAATTTTGGCATTACATGAGACTTTTTTGAGTTTTAATTTGCTGCTGTTAGAAAACCCGGCAAATCATATGACGACCTTTGGGAACTTTACTGTACACTGAAGAAGTCATTTCGTGCAGTCATTCCCGCGAGTTGAGCAATGAAAAATTGATCTTTTTTATTGTAATCCCTTAAATATATCCTTACCTCATCGAGTGTTACCACAAATTTCCATTTTTCAGCAGATAGGTGTTTTTTATATAATTTTCTACGGATTTGCTGTTCTTTCGGCAATATGTTTTAAAAAAGGAGACGAACTTGAGGTTTAAACATCTGTTTAACTTTAAATTCTTATAAATGATTTTAATTACAGCTTTAGAAGACCTGCCTAGTTTCAATTCAATGAATCTTTGAGTCGGCGGATTTTCATTTAGTATCAGAGACATCGCTTTCATGATAGTTGCCTACGTTTGAACAATCTTAGGAGGAAGTTTCGTGGTCATTTTTTCATTTTTACTTCCTGCTAGACGCGTTTTCTCTTTCAACTTTAATATATTATAAGTACATTTGATTGAAATGCAATAATTGAGATTTTTGCACCACTTTTTAAATTTTTTATACGAATATTTCTCCTTGGACAGCGTAATTACGTAACCTTCAAGCCATATATTTTTAGGAGCTTTGAAATAAACATTTTACATTCCAATCAAAAGAAAACCTTAACAGACGATTATTCTGAAGTTGACAAAGTTTTATCTCAAAATGCAAAGGAGAAGATGAATAACGGAATCATTTTCATAAAGTATGGACGATCATCTGTATTACTTTTATTTCAAATGGTACATAACGTTTTGAACAACATTTTAAACAACGCATGTTTATAAATATATTTATTATTTACAAATAATCGATTGACTCTACAAGTGCATTATCAATTCATGAATCCGCTAAAGACCAACCATGTAATCAACTTTATGCGTATTAAATCAGTATGATTGAAAATCGTTTCGATGATTTAGTGTGAAAGTTAAGAGAGTGAAATTCCCGCACTTGTGTCGTTTTTGTCTCTAAAGTGTTGTTCAAAATAGCGAGCTTCGCTATAATTCCAAGAGTCCCTTCACTTAGAAGCAACATAACGGATAATGAGTGAGTTTTTGTAAACGTAACACAACAAAACAACACGAAATCTGATTTCGCTGAACCTGTATCTCTGAACATGGGTCAAGCGAGGAGAACGACACCTGAGCTCGCACACACTTCGAACTTCGACACCATGCCAAAGGGAAGACTTTGTACCTAGACAGATTTAACGTTCATCAGCCCTTCTACACGTGAGTTCTTCAGTGGTACTAGGACTTGCTCATGACAAGACGGACATAAGATCATTACCATAACTGCTAGGCATCTTTGGAAAATACCCAAATGGTTATGGCACAATTTAGTAGCCTTTCAGTCATCTGCCAGGGAAAATAGCATCTGGAACTCTTGGACTATTATCTATAAATATAATGCTCCGAATATTATTTTTTAAATTAATCTATCATCCCGTAAGAATTAAGCTAAAAATACTCTCATTCTTCTTATTATTAACTGCAGCAATTTCAGTCATCAACCGGAAGCCTAATATTTCACCGTTTAGTGACCCACCGGATAGATTACAACTTCCTACCAAGTCTGCAACGCCAGTGGCATTTTGAGAATTATATCATTAGCGATGATCAAGAAAAAAGTCATGAGTTTTTGGCTCTAATTTTTCTGTAATTTTCGAGCAACTTCTTTTCTAATGACGAAAGTTAACGAAAACCATTTTATCAACTAATAATGTATCAGGCTTGTTAGCGATATATTTGAGTCTCAGATTCAATTTTCTTATTCAATAATTAAAGTAGGTTAAAATATGATAAGGTTTTGTAAGAGGACTTCACATTGAAACCAAATTTAAATTGTTTTCCTCTGAACGTAGAATTGCTTTATTATCCATGTCTAATTATTTTTTTAATCCAATGGGCTGTATTTCGGTAGTTAACCCCTTGCAGGCATGGCAAACTCCAAGATTCATTGGTGCCCCATCTAGTGTCATCTCCTGATACCAGAATTTTGACGCTTGAATGAATTCAGTTCAAGCCCTAATCGGGTACTAAGTATTGCCTTGATTTAATTTTGCCGATAGCACCAGAGCCAAATTGACACTCAAAGGATTTTTTACATGCCTCATAATCATATGGTATGTGTGCCTCCAACTTTCTATCGAACTCCAACCAGGATCGAACCCGCAGCTTTGACGGGCAAGCTACCTCTATGCCACCGAGCTGACCTCCATGTCTAAAATTACATCTTTAATCTCAAAAGTGATAATAAATTTCTCAAAAAAAGAAGAAAAAATCTCATTAAAGGGATTTTTTTTAGAATTTACTTTTTCGGAAGAAAGTTTCACAATATATTACTTCCGGAATCGAAGAAAAATACGCCGAACAAAAACTTTCTTTAACATCAACTCGCCTCCAGCTGTATCGGCAAGGAAAATAATTTGAAACGCAAAAAACGCTGCACACATCGCCAAAAACCAATTTCTGCCATAATTTCAGTTTATTCGCAACTAACTATTAAATAAAATACACGCAATCATTTAACAACTGACGGAAGCATATTGTTAAGAGAATTTTCTTTTTTTCAGATTTCAGTCCGTGGAACATTATTCGAAAAGTCAAAATCTGACATTTTATCTTGAAAGAATTTCAGCCAGAAATATTCTCCGCCCCAAAAGATCTCAGAATATAAACGTACGGATACCATTTTTTTCTTCGAATTCCTGTCACCCCCTCGCTTATTAAAGTTTGTATATTTATTTTTTCCCCTTCCCCCTATCTTGGGGATAAGAAAGAAAATAAAAGAGGGAAAATCATTTTTATCGGAGTTTGGAATTTTTCCTAAATTTGCATAGTTGGCGGGTTTTTCTACTTGGCGGGAAAAAAAGAATGATTGAATTTTATACGGACTAACTTTTTTTTCTTGTGTGTGCTCTCCGCATGTAAAGGTAGCTTTATATTCGAGTTTTGCTTTTTTTTCCCCCTGTATCGTCATTATTACCCGGTTCCCTCTCTTTCCTTTTTTCTTCTTTCATTTTCTATACTCCAAGTTATTTTCTTAGCTTAAGAATAAATTTACAGATTGACATTTAAACGGCGTTTTCTAAAAAACGTGTTATGTATTTTTTGCTGTTAGCTGTTTCTGGTGGGATATGATTCCTGAGAGATTTTTTTTCCCGTTGGAGTTTGATTTTATTTATCCATTGATTAAATTGACTATAATATTACTGTTACCCAAAACCTACTTATTTTTAAAAGCAATAATCCTTTCCAATTTTTAATTCGTTTTGATTTTGCTTTAAACATGCACATTCACAAGCGCTGCATTATTTGTACTCATTCCCTATTTATATTAGAAAAGCAGTTTGGAACACGGGTTAGCTAAAGTTCTATAAATGCTGCTGAGAAATACATTCTGCTTTTCCACGAACTTCTATGCTATTTTCCTTATTGTTTAACAATTTATATTTAGAGTTAGGGTAATTTAGTATGTACATATAAAGTTATTGAAACATAAAAGGGTCAATAGTATCAGTATGAATTGAAGTCATTCAAGGTATTAGGCTTCTGAAAAAATAAAATTCTTCTAGAACTACAGTTTTCCTTAAGTTCATAAGGCATGTCATTTCTTTTAGTAAACAGTATTTGGAAATATGTTAGTCTAATATTGCCATCAATTTTTTTTATCTGTAATGTTATCATTTTTTATACCCAGCGTATAACGCCCACCCATAAATTTCGATATAATTTTTTGTGTTAAAATCGCCCGTTATACTCCGGATTTTACATCAAACCTTTATTTTGAAAGCTCTCTCTCTATCGAAATAACGAAATATGAAACGTTTTTTTGATATTTGCGTTAAATATAATGCAAATATCACAATATTATGCTATTTTTAAGAGAACCTTTGTGCTAAAGCAAAAGAAACAGTGGTAGACACAGTAGTAAAGTTATCATTGTCACAAACTGGTGGCCGTTTACTCATCAGTTCAAGTCCTAATGCCAGTGAAGATTCATCACTAACAGAGACTGAATGAGAGTTATATTAAAATCGCCTTATAAAGCAACTTGAGGGCTATTGGTAACATACCTCATCATTATGAACTATACACCTGAGCTGGCACCCCATCACCTAACTTCTACACCACATCAATGGGAGCGCATTTGAAACTCGGCACATTTAAAGTGCAGCGGCCCACTCTACACGGCGGGTCTTCACCGGCAGGATGCTCGAACTCATGATACACCAGCCACGAGTTCGAGACCTTGACCATTAGGCTACCGCAGTCACATTTATGACTTTTAAAATCAACTAGTTTCCTATAATTTTTAATTAAATCACAAAATCTGACATAAACAACATCTCGATCTTCATATATTTTCCCTTTTTCAATTATACATATGTCTCCTTTTCAATTATTCATATATCCTTAAATCTTAATATTTATGTTAATAACTTCACGAAACAGTCAGAAAAAAATATTTAATCATAGCAAATCTATTCAAAATATATTTTCGACTAGCTTTCTATAACCCTTACAATTGTAAATTGAAATTCCATGCATCAATAAGTATAATGATGTCCCTCCGTTTGTACACATAGCAAGATCCATCACCGTAAATTCAATAAGAATTTGTTTCATTAACTTTCATTGGAAACAGCACCAGTGTAAACATTTAAGAATTTCTGAGAATAAAGCATTAGATTTGAATATATCAATCCATGCATCCTATTCAACGTTCGAAGAAAACTTGCTTTGTATTGAAAAACTAAGCAATCACAAACACTTTTAATTCGTAAAGTATAATCTTGAATTTGAACCTCAGGGCTCTCTTTCGAAAAATTAATCTATGGCTTACTATTTTTTCACATAGTTAAAATACTTTAACATGTCATCCAAGAACCGCTTAGTAATAAACCTAATTATCACTTTATGTTTGAAAATAACTTTTACTTTATTTCATTTTTTTATGAAAAATAAATCACTTGGGGTATTGAATCAAGTATGCCTTTAGGCGAGTGGGATTTATAATTGCGTTTTCGGTTGCAAGATTTTCATCCAATTTTTATTTCTTTTACTTTAATGTTTTTTGAAAATGTGGAAACGATTTCGGAGAAAGAAGAAATGCAAACAGAAAGGGAAATAAATTGATGATAAGAATCTAAATTATTATTATCAGACAAGTTTTACTATTCAAATTATTTTAACGGTGAAAACAGGAAAAAAAATTATCTATTTTGATAAGATGACCTGTTCCAAACAAAGATGATATGAGATTAAAAATGAAAAGAAAATTTTTTTGTAGGAAAACAAAATGATTAGTTTTTGAAATGTTGATAATAACAACAATTATATATTTCCATTTCATTATATTTTTTGCACAGTTTTAGTTTTGCAAACAAGTTAACGAAAGATCTGTTTTTATAGTCAAAATTATACTTCTGATTAAATATCATTTAAATAGGGATTTTTATTAAGTTTTCAATAAATATTTTTGCTAAAGTATTCTTCATCTTAAAAATAAATATTTAAAATAAATGCTGCAAATCTGTGAATAGCAATCATTCAAAAATGAACTTATATCTCCAATGAATATCATATATATTTTTTTCTTTTTATAGTATTTTCAAACAAATAAATGAATTTTTTTTCTCTCACTCTCTATATTAGAACTTCATGATTGAAATATTGCGATAATTTTGAAAAAAAATTACCGTTAGTTTCTGTAAATATTGGGGACTTAGAGCATAATATTATAAATGAATTGTAAATGTTCTATTTATATTATAGTATAAAATATTTGAAAAAATACTTAAAATAAACAGACTCTTCTTAGATCCTATGTCACTTACACAAAAAAGCTTAAGCAAAGCAGACATACACATTTACGAGTGACAAAAAATTTAATTTTAATGAAAATTACATGTTATTTCTTTGCAACATATACATTCTCTTATTTTACAGCGTTTCTACAATTTACATAGTATTCAATAATATACAGTGCCTTTCTAAACTTAAAGAAAATACGATGGATTGATTATTTTTTACGGCGAGAATAAGTGAATATTAGCATTGCACTTTTCAGCTACAAGAGGGCTTTTGTCGGCGGACCTCGTCATTTTGAACAAAGGTTAAGTGATGAAAACGACACCTAGTACACGTTCGCATTGTCAAGTGCTCAGGCGCTTCCCTCTAGAGTGGAAACTGGGCTTCACAAATACTTGCGGTAATTCGTATCGCCTATATGGTGCCGTGCTAAAAAGTGATATCAGCTGTTGGGGAATGAACTAGGTTTGCTGAGGTTAAAATGCCAATGCGCAGTCCCATTAGAAAAAAAAATAAAGATTGTTTCGAGAAAATGTCATGTAATACTTTTACCTTTTTTTTTTCAAGTTATAAAATTATTCTTACAAGAATGTATTCATTAGAGCAGCACTTCATGAGCTTTTGATCACTACGGCCCTCCTTTTATGTTCAAGTCAGACATCGTGAACCTCCAAGAATTTCAGGAGCCCTACGAGCTCATGGCTGAAGAGTATTTAAAGATTCTTAAAAAGTCCTAAGATTGTCTCTGCCACTAATACATACTTTTTTTAAAAACACTTTTCTTTTCCTTTAATTAAACAGTATGCATCGAATTATGTAAAAATAATAGAAAATACTAATTTAAAATAAATAAGTAATAAACTTAAAGGTACCAGGACATTATCGAAAGAGTAAAATGTCAAAAAAGAAAAAGACTCTTTGCTTATGTGACCCAGATGATTAAAAATTTCCATTAGAGCTTAAATTTTTGGGATACTGATAAAGATATTTTAATCATTCTGTAGAAATGCAAAAAAAAAAAAAAAAAAAAAAAAAATTGAGTTCAATTTTGTTTATTTATTTTAAGTTTGGCATAATTTTTGTGATTTCATAATATATGCTTATATTTTGGTACCAATTTTTAAAATTATCTCTTATATGTAAAATATGTTTTGAACATATATAAAACAATTCAAAAAATCTAGTGAATCTATTTTTTAAGTACAATATTAAGATAGCTTATTTAAAAGAATTCTAAAACTTGGTAATTTTGAAAATTGTTTTCCACTTTTTCACGCATAAAACTGTTTTTACAAAAAAAAAAAAAAAAAAAAAAAAAAACATGTACTACTTTGACTAAAAAAACATGTTCACTATATATGCACAGGTATCTTGTATAAAAGTATTGAAATTTTGGAACCATACAGTGCAATGGTTTTTTTTAAAGTGTACTTATAGCAAAAATTTATGCTTGGAGAAAAAGTGAATTACATTTTCCATACTTTAATGATGTTAAATCACCGAATGTTTAAGTGTTATACATTTTTAGATTCAGAAAAAATCTGTTCTATTTTTTAATACTAAAATTGAAAAATTGTTTTGAAAAATATGTTTGATGTCCTGGTTCCCGTAATTGTATTAATAAAACTCTTTGATGAGAGAACGAGGGTGTTACATTTCTATTGTGATATTTGAAGTGAGCAGTCTCAATTCCAGTTCCACGCTTTGCAGAGGATTTCTGCATTTATTTTAAAGATAAATAATTGAAATTAATCCATTCAATAAATGAGTGACATTTGCAGACCCTCTAGAAAATCAGCACTGGGGAACCCTGGGAGTCCACGGACTATAGTTTAAAAACCGCTGCAATTGAGCATTAAATTGAAATCCAGCTTAGGGAATGGCATTAAAATATGGATTGATCATTATTAAACTGATTTCTGAGATTCTACATAAATTTTAATAATTTAAATGGCAGTGTGATTCCCAATTATGTGTCTCTGAACACTGTGGAGAGCTAATTGATGAAGTAATTACTTCATCAGTAGTCTAATTATGATCAGTATTTGATATCAAGGTATATGTACCCAAATTGGTTAGCTATATACCCTAATTACATTCGGGAATTATAATGGATAATGTGTCTTCGAATAAATTGAATTGAATCGAATAGTTTTTTCAGGAAAAAGGCGGTTTAATAAATGATTTCAAAGCAAATTTGCTTTTAAAGAGTAAAAGTATATGTATTTATACGTATATACATCATATACTTATATTTCTAGTAGCACACTATTTGACAATAGATGGAAATTTTAGGTCTTAATTTTCATTTTTGACTTGCGTTCTTCATTAATGTTTGCAATATTATGCATACATTTTTTGCTGGAGGAAAAGATTAGGATACTACGAAGAAAGGCTTAACCCCACTTCAATATCCTTAGTCAGTGACAGCTTTAGAAAGCATAATTTTCCATTTCATTCGTTTATATCTCTTATTATTGGTTTCCTATTTCAGAATTTGAGCACCATTTGAATTGTAGAATATTTACCATTTCCGTTTATTTCTTGAATTATATATATATGTAATGACTTCTTCTAACTCTCCTTAACTGTACTCCGTGAAATTATTTCCTAGTTCTTTCGCCTAAGACTGTTATAATGTTAATCTAATTGTACGAGCGCATAATCTTAATCTTAATCTAATAGCTCCCGCGCATTTGCAGCCAATCACGACTCCTGTTATAAAAGAGTCGTACGACCTTCACCGCCAGTATAAAAGACTCTGAACACACGGTTACGCGCGCTTCTTCTCCCTTGTTATCATGTAGTGTGTTGCAGCTAGTATTTGTGTGCATCGTCCTTTGCTTTATGTGTTCAAGATGTGAAATAAAAAGTTTAATTAACCACAAGAATGCCATTGCAAGCTCCATTAAAAAAAAATCCATCATTACAACATCGTCGTATTACATATATATATATATATATATGTCGTGTTTTTCGAGTGAAGATCGAGCCATTTTCATTTAACCGTCTTTATTCCATGAGATCATTTTGTAATATGTTTGTGTGTGTGTGTGTGTGTGAGAGAGAGACGGACACGTGTTAAAACTCAAGAATCCGCGACTTCTTCAGAAGCCATATGTCTGCCAAGTACATTCCATATTGAAGAGGTATATTTGAAATACTAGGTAATAAAAATTAATGGTCAGAGCCGGTAAACTTATTTTAAGGCAACTTGCTATCCATTCCCGAACTGGGTAATAAATTTAATACTTGAAGATGTAACGGGAAAATATAAGTTAGAAGTGGTTAGGGTTTAATTTTAGATCTAATTTAATTATTCAGTTCATAGTTATGACTTTGAAGATCTTTTTAACTCTATTGATATCAATGATGTAATTAGGGTAATTTTGGATAATCACAGAAATTATAACCTTAATATTAATTTACAAAAATTTAGAACTCTAATAAATTTTGTCCTAAAAGAAAATTACATTAATTTTAATGGTTCTCTGTACAAACAAACCAAAGGTTTGCCTCAGGGTGGCCCTGCTAGCAATAGTTTGGCTAATTTATATTTACACTTTTACGAAAATAATTATATTATTAATAATGATTATTACATTTTTAGATACATAGATGACCTAATTATTTTTGGTAAAAATAATAATTATAATCCCAATATCAATTTTTATCCGGAATATTTAAAGCTTCTTAAAATTAATAATAATCCTGTTACAACTAATTACTTGGATGTATCATTATATATTAAGGACTATAAATTACATAGCAATATTTATGATAAAAGAGATTATTTTAGTTTTAACATTCTTAAAGTTCCCTCCTGGAATTCAAACTTATCCATCTCAATATATCGAAATATTATTTTGAATTATATTTATCGTAACAAGGTATTAGCTAGTGATAAATCTAATATATATTTAAATATTAATAACTTTATTAAACATTGTATAGAACTAAGTTACCCTCTTAAATTTATAAAAAGTTATATAACAGTTAAATAAAAAAAGTTTTTTCAGTTATACAGTTTATAGATAGATGGCGCCTCTAGCTATGTAATTTTGTAATAATATATTTTATTAAAAATTAATCGTTTATGTCTGGATGGTATTTTTTATTTTCTATAAATTTTAAAATAAAATATAGAAATTTTAAAAGTATATATATATATATATATATATATATAGTAATATTGCTACTTTATCAATACATAATAATTATATGCGTTACTGTTATTGTCCATAAGAAAGCGAATATGTATTCACGTGGTAAGTCTATTAGTTTGGCTATGATTTTAAATATTTTAGTAATTACTAAAAGCTGTAACTTTATAGTATTACATTAATAGATTATGGTTTTATCTATAATATAGTTAAACTTCTCTAGAAATTTTATTGCTTTCCCTATGGCCCAGAATACTGGCAAATTCAGGTGAAGGTTGGCTGGCCAGAAAACTTTGTTTAAACCTGCATTCCTAGTTCCTAAGGCTGGGAGTTTGCTTTTAGTATTTCTGTGGCTAAATCTTTCCTATTATGACGATAGTTATCTTAGGTTTATAACTATTTTTAGTATATTTTTGTAATATATATATATATATATATATATATATATATATATATATATTATTGCAAAATTACGTGTGGTGAAAGTAGTTGACGACTTCAATTAATTGAGTAATAACAAATTTCACAAATCGACATATTTACACATATAAGTACTAAAACAGTTTATTTAAAGTAATGAAAAAATGTACTAGTAATAAAGAAGCTTTACAATGTTCCAGAAATGGCTCTCCATACTGGTTTCCTTAGCAGGAACTCAGTCAAATAAAGTCTTTCATTTCGCAGGCATCTCCCAGGCAAGTTTTGAACTGGACTGACTCGACCGCTGTCTCAAAGGTCCCTTATGCAGCCCCAGAATATTTCCAGAAATGTCGATTCCTACAGATTTCTCGAAGGTTCATTGGTGATAAAAAAATTTCCTCCAAATGTTTCGTCATATATGTCACCAATGGTGATAGAACCATCCATCTTGTAATATTGCTCTAATCTTCTAGGGATGAAAAAAAATTTATTCAAGTTCAATGCTGGGAATCGAAATTTCCTGTAAGACTCAATTCTTCCCAGGAGAGGGGACAGGTCTGGTCTCATCCTCCTCACTTGTTCACGGTTCAAAATTACGAGGTCCATCGCCAAATGCTCTCGAGTAGCTGAATAATGAGATTTTAATATTCCATTCACTCACTCACTAAAGTTTCCCCAAGGAGAATGTAGGGAAAAGAATATACCTTAAGTGTTTCAAAATGTACATATGTAACGCACGCTTACTTCCAAAACTGGAATTTAGCCGCCTCCATGCTATGGACACATTTGTAACAGTAGCGTTAAATTGCAACACACTGCTTTTACCGTCAGAGAGGGCTTGGAGGTTCTTCCCCTTCGCTGACTAGTCATGGATTATGTTTAAGCTATTTGATTTAAATTCTCCCTCTAAATCCGTGGTTTCAAAACTTTCTTGTCTCATTGACCCCTTGTCATGCTTTTCGATTTTGAACAGACCTTGTTTACCTCATATTAAATTTTTGTACCTTTATCAACTTAAATACCTTTTTGACAGCTGGTATAGAACTATTTACTTAAAAATATTTCAAATTTTAACTCTAGTGAAATATACTGTTTCAAATTTAAGAAATGCATGTTAATAAATTTAAAATTAAAATTTAATAATTCATAAAATAACTGTTACATAAAACAACTGAGCAGCAAGCAAAAATGCTTTTAATGGTATTGATGAATCTCGCCAATCAATAACCAATTTTCACATTTGGCATCAATCTTGTCGAGTTTAACCCTAAACCACTTTGGTTTCGTAATTCGGGATAAATTAACAGGTATGTATTTTTAATGCCAAAATTACTGTGACACATTCGTTTTTAAACTTCAATTTAAGATCTTCGCTAGTGCTTATTCTGTTCAGTTCCTCCTGATATGACAATTATTTTCTGCGATGTGACCATACATTGCATCCTTTGTTAATTACTATGTGATCAAAGCATTCTCAAACCTAATTTCAAAATCTGTACAGAGGGCATTTAAATGTTAAACATAGCTTAAAATGTCATCTTCCTTGTGGACTGTCATTGACAAAATGAGAAACTGGGAAAATTCACAACGTTTAATATTATACTCCTTTAGTGTAATTCTGGCAAGAATAACTAAAATGATGGTTCTTGTCTTAATAAAATATAACTGTAAATTATACTCATTAAATTTAGTAAATTTATCTGTTAAGGCGATATGGTACCATCTTCACAATTTTTTTTTATTTTTAATATTTGATATTTGGTTTTAATTGTATTTTATAAAGGTTAATATTTAATAGTAATTCCATACAAAAAATGTTTAATTTGTTGCAAAATGTTTGTAAAATTTAAATTTTCATAAACTTTTTAAAACATTTTTTAAATTCCTAAGGATTTTTAAATTTGTTAATAAAATATTTTTCCAAGTACCTTGTAATATACTACATAAAGCTGTGCATGGATTTTTTTCTGATGCTAATCCTTAATTTTTTTATAGTTAAACTTCCAAATATTCTCAAAAAAATATTAATTTTGATTTTGAATTTTTTTAGAAAATGTACTAAACAAGTTACAGCTAATTCCATACACATTTTTACAAAACATGCATTTCAGAACATGTTTAAAAAATTTCAAAAAAAAAAAAAACCCATACTTGAATTATAAAAAAAGCCTTATGGTTTTGAATAATAGTATATGTACAAAAATTCAACACGGAGAAAAATGAGCTTGAAGTTTTCATTCCATGAATAGCATGATAAATATTCATCGAATAGTCTAAAATTTTTATGAAATGTTAATTACTTATTTAAAACTGTTTACCATAAGAAATTGCAATGTAGAACAAATAAACAATATACTGCCATGATGAATATATAGAAGAAAACAAGTGAAAGATCCATATTTCATAAAACTTAATCTAATAATTATAAAAAAAAATACACACACCCAGAGCTAATGCACAACATGTACAAAATATGTTTAAGCCTTTATTTTTTATTTCTATGATTTTTAATGCCTTCGCCTCTACACGAATGGAAAGAAAAGTAACAATTTATTGGTAAAATATATCAAAATCTAAGAACTGCATAAGTGTATTTGCTTAAATAAATATCAAATTATTTTAACAATGAAAGTGTTGAATTTCACACATAGGGGATATATATATATCACCAAAAAGAAATATATAAAAATGGGAGAATTTTTCTATTTTTGCGAATTAGATTTTTAATTATCTGGGTTATCAAAATGAGATTTAGTATTTGTGCTTTGGGAAAATCCATTTTGAAGTTTTAATTTCATTCATAAAAATATCATAAAAAGCACACACAACTTTTAAATCTTGATTAAATCAATTTGCTCTTCCCCAATAAACAATACACAAACTAGAATTTTTGCATTAAATGCACAATTCTTTCTTGAAATAATTTGTTACCACTAATACATTGTCAGTCGCATTTACGCGCGGTAGAAAAATAATTAATTTATTTTTTATCAGGCTCTTTTATAGCAGATAATCTGAAATGTGGGCGTGGTAGTTGCTGTCCAGCATCAAATATTGCTCCATAACTAGATAAGAAATTCAGGTAAAGCTTCGAAATTATACAAGCAAGTTTATAAAGGTTCGAGGTATCAAATAAGCCAATAAAAATTTTTCGATAGTTTGATATTTTTTAGGGTACCATATCGCCTTAAATAGGCATAAAACCTGGTTTCCACTTGATTACATTTTCTTTGTAAAAGTAAAGTCATGGTCTGGTTTATAATGACAGTTACTATACCACACATAAACCCCCATTTACACTTAATAGACCCCTAAATTATATTTTAATGACATGGACCTCTTACATGTCATTATAAAATCCTGGTGGTCAATATAGACCACTTTCGGAATCACTGCTCTAAATGTTCACCTTTATCTGTCTTGCAACGTCTATGTATTATATGTGATATTGTTATGTTAGATGTATTATTTTACTCCGAGATTTTTTTCATTACTTTCAGTCTCACCGAGTAATGATATAATGAACGGTTACACATATACTAACACAAAATCCTCTATGTTTTTTCGAAATTTTACAGGCAATTTAATTCAAACTAAAACTTCAAATGATTTAACTTCCATGACCAGTATATGGCAATAACTCAAAGGAAGTAACAAGTGATCCTAATAGGATCAAACACATGAAGTAACAATTGCGGACAGTATATCTTTTCTCGTTGTTTATATTACAGTTGCTTTACGACTACAGCCAATAATTCCGTTAGGATAATGTCAATCATCTTATAATTCATCGAATGTTGAATATAGTGGGATCTGTAAAACCGGTTGACCATACCGAGCCGTGGATCACTACTTACACCGTGACGAACACGGTTGTGTGCAAAGGGATTTTCAGCCATACTTTCCGCAAGGAAATTATTGTAACTATTGAATACAGATTTACAGAGGTATGCAGATCCAATTCTTGGTATGGAGTTTGCAACTGGCATTGTTTCAAATATCTAAACTTAGACTCATGTCCGGAATTATCAAACGATATTAAAATCCAATGCAGAGCTAAATACTTGTTATACGCTTAACAAATCAGTCACCTGATAGATAAAGATACAGACATCGAGCACACTAGTCTTTGCCGTTGTAAAAATAATTCATATTCGAAATGAAGAGTTAAATCAAAGTCATAGTTATTCTTAACCAAGCACTTTTTCCTGCGGCGGTAGCCTAGTGGTCAAGGCACGGACTCAGTGGCGTAAAGAAGAATATTAGCTCCCCAACTTTCAAAGTCAGGTTTCGCCTATAATATTTTATAAATTGGTTAAATACGTACTTACATCAGTCGGGCTTTGGGCCCTCCAAAATCCTGGGCCCCCACTCCCTAATGGGGGTTAGGTGTCTGTAAGTTACGCCATTGCATGAACTAGTGGCTTGCATAACACAAGTTTGAGTCTAATACAGCTAAGACACCCATGCAGAGAGAGCCGATGCACGTTAAATATGACGAGGCTCACATGTCTTCCCTTTGGTGTGGTATGGAATTTAGGAGAGGGTGTTGCCAACTCAGGTGTAGTCTTCGTTACTTGACCATGGTTCAAAATTACGAGGTCTGTCGCCTAAGGGCCTCGCGCAGCTTTAAAGAACTACGCAAATTAAACTCGAACTGTAACCCCCTAACTTGTGTACGTTCCATTTTTTAATCCATTATCTTAAAATTGGGAAGTTTATATTAAAAGAAACTTATAATATTTCTTCAATGTTTATAATTATTCTACCATTCGAACTACTGACGTCTGTGAGACGTCCTTCCTTTCATGTGTCATTGTAAACTTCTCGATGCATCAAGAAATGTCTCAGCCGGACGCCGAGAATCACGTGCCATTAATATTTTGCTTAGAAAGTTCAAGATTCTCACCCAACTTCTCATTATGATTAAATGTAATTAAGCAATTCAAATTTCAAAATAAAATATTCGGCTTATTCTCTTACACATAACTGATTACACCAAATGAAATAGTACTTTTTTGAATGCATCCAATTCTTTTTCATGTTCAAGTGCCTCAAGAAGTTAAAGAATGATATATTTTATATCAGTAAAAGTAGTCGAAATTTTCCCTTTTGGTATCTTTACTATTAAAATGTTTGAACTTTATCCTAGGGATTGCTTCGATAGCGCAAGAGAAGTAATTATACAAATGAAACAAATTAAATAATTTAGATCATTTAATGAAACCGCATTGTACTTCTTTGTAGCTCCTATATAACGTTTGTGGCGTAGTTAGTCTAAAAGCTTAACTTTGCGGTTTCGACCCCGGTGCAAGTCGATGGATGTTTTATGATGCAAAAAATTCACAGCATCCAAGTCGTTTGATTATGCAGTATGTTAAAGGTACCTAGAGTGCCTGTTTGGTCTGGGTGCTTTTGTCAAAGTTAAATTCCAAGATTGCATCGTCAGAACTCATATACCTCCCTCTGGGGAGAAAATGGGCTTGAAATTTACTTGCGGTGATTGGTATACAACCTGTATGGTTCCGGACTATAAAGATATATCAGCTACCGGGGAATGTTCTAGGTATACAAGGGTTAAAATCAATCTGCTGCCCCATTAGAAATTTAAAAAAAATATATCATAATGTCTAATTAAGTTTTTAAAGTAGTATTGCTTTTAAGTGCAAGTATTTTGTCCCCAAATACCATTTAATTAAAAAAATAAGAATGTATTCAACGTATATTCTATGGCATAGTTGTTTGAAACATGACAACTTTAATACCTAGTAACATTTTTGACATAATTGCAATTAACACCACACTAAAAAACAACATGAAGGTATTTAGTGACGGATCATGTATTTTTCACCCATAGACAAGGTCGACACCTGAATGCGCACCCTACTCTCTGCAGCAACTTGACAGTTTTCACTTTGCATTAGTCATGCTTCATGATATTTATTTAGTTTAATCTGGAACTAAATATATGGCTAAGTTTTAGCTTCACGGAATCCGAATAGAACGATTACGCTTAGAATAATAAGACGATATCTGAGCCGGTAATTAATTAAAAGAACTTCCGCAACTCATCATGATATATCTATGACACCCAATTCCATTTAGACATCCCTAATATTCAATACAATATGTGTCTCGAGAACCTGAATATTCTTACTTAAGAATCTTGGGATTCTAAATCATTTAAATTCTAAGGACATTTATATCACACACATCACATATATTTTAATCAAAATATTTATCTCGAGATATTTCTAAGACATTTTTTCTCTCTCTTAAATCTTATATTTCCAAACAAAATAAAATTCGATTCCAAAAAGCATATATACATTTGCATTGTCATTTCATACTGTAAGGTATCAGAAAATAGTTTTTAAAAACAAACATGTGATTTCAATACATGTTTACGTAAAATATTATTCATGGACGGAAAAAATATTCAGAATCGGATATATTCAAATGTATTTTAAGTTTGCCACATTGCCCACATATTCAAGACATTCATATTTCAGGTTGGAAAAACCTTTATTTCTCTAGTAAATAGTCAAAAATAATATTATATCCTGAAATGTAGCTTTCTCAAACACAAATCACAAAAACAATGTTTCCAATTTACAAAGTTCACTTAATAGTATTTTAACATCTTAAATAATCTTTAAATATAAATCCATTGGACCATATTTCTATCAATTCAGCAATTTCTTCAATCAAACCAGAAGCGCAGGTATACTAGTTTCAAATACTCTAGTTTCCAAATAAATTTCTTGATATTTCCATGGCACTTCTGTTTGGACAATCTAGGAGGGAATGAAAATCATGATTTACATTTTGATTCTTACGTATTATACCATCGGCCAATTTCGCCAAATCAAAGTACGTCGCCAAATACTGACCATCGTTTCATTACACGGACAAATATGAATTACCATGCATGCTCTGTATTAACCCATTCACAAATGCATTTAGTAGTATTAGAAATTATATTTCAAACAACAAGACATTCACTTGAAGTAAATAAAATACCTCGTACCAACTACAATATTGAGGTGGCCAAAACGAGATAGTTGCATTCAAAATCGTGACAAAGGAGTATTTTTCTTTTTATGCGCCACCACCACCTAATTGGGGGTCAATTGCAATAAGACAATTCAAAAATAGTCAATTGGGTTCTCTTCCTCAGAAAGAAAAAAACATCAAATTTTAATAATTTTGTTATTTTCAAATAAATGAATAATAATAAAAAATTAAATTAATGATAATATTGTTGGGCCTGTACTAATAAAACTACTGCTCTTGAACATGCGTGGGAAACGTACAACCAGAGGATTAAAACATTCGCACGAATGCATGAACAAGATTATTGTGTTTGAACATCTGTGGAACTGCCATACTGGATTCCACAACTGGATGCTTATGGGATCTCAGGGGTGTTAAGTTTGTCTCAAGGGATGAAAGTATAAACAATTTTCAAAAATGTATACATCTTTTAAATTTAAATTAAATATTTCGAATCTTTTACACATAATTTACAAAGGATTATGGTTTCAAAAAAGTACAAATGTTTGAAATATAATTATAATTTTAAAAATAAGAAATAATTCTGAAATAAATATGAAATAATTTTTGCGTTGCGCACGCTATTTTCTAAAATAGTAGCCTTTGATGTATAAAATTTTATAGAATTATAAAATGTATCATACTCTTTAAACCCTTGTAAGTTAAGACTAATATATCTATTGTATTTCAAAAAATATTTGAAAAATATTAAAATTTAAAAAAAATTAAATATATATATTTTCTATATTTAAAAATATAATTTATTGTTTTATTTATTTAAAAATACTACGATGTAATCAGAATACATTTAACTTTAGAAATCAACTTATTGCTAGTAATTAAAGCTACTACTTTAGAAAATAGTGTGTGCAACGTAAAACTCTTAATTAATATTTCTTATAGAAATATTTCTTACTTTCATATGTGTGTAATTTTTTAAACTATGATTATATTTTAAACATTTTATACTTTTCTGAAGCCCCATTCCTTTAAAAATAAAGTGTAACAGATTCGAATTATTTAATTTTAATTTCAAAGAGTTATATGTATTTGAATATTGTTTATATTTTCAGCCCTCTAGAGAAAGTTAACACTCCTGAGAATCCTTAACATATGCTTTTTGATTTGATGAAAGTGTTGAACGATATATTACGTGAGTATCGACCTCTCTCGGTACACTTCTATTAAACAATTATTAGTATAAACCGCACATTTATTCTTCTCCCTTCTATCAATTTCAAATATATCCATCAAACTATTCCTTCATTGAAACTAAACACATTTCATTCTTACAAATCAAACTTTCGATATTTTTTTAGAAATCAAATCCTCAATCTTACACAACTATATCTCATGCATGTTTCCCCTTTCGCTTAAAATCATGAAAAAAATGAACAAAATAAGATAAAACTTAAATCATTTCGTTCTGAAAATTTAAACAAAGGAAAACTCCAAAAATTAAATAACTGGAATACCGAAATGAGCTTGGCAACTAATTTATAAGACGAATTCTTATCAAAGTTTTTCAACAAAAATGCTGAAAAATCACACACACAATTTTTTCTTTTCTTTTTAATGCAAAAAAATAAACTTTTAAATAAAAAGCTGCCGATTTAAAATAATGAATTACAGTAAAAAACATAAAACACGTAACTTTATCAAAATAATTCCGCTTTTCAATGTATTAAGGTTACCAAAATAAACAGTTTGCCAGAATGGACTCGTTATCGCACAATGGCATTTGAAAACCACCCTTCACAAATCTTTTCTTCTCTCTCCAATCGACTCTTTCTGATATAATATTTTTTGTTGAGCTATTTTTGAAGATTTTTTTTATCAAAGCTATGAATATATTTTCTGTTTTAAATTTATTTTTCTCTAAGTTAATGCTATAATTCCTCTTTGAATGATGCTTCATATTTATTGGTTAATTGTGATTAATATATGCACTGTTCTGTTCTTAAATATTGTCGGTTTTTTCTTGGTTTATACATAAATTATAAGTGTTTGGTCATTTGGAATTAGGAATCATATATTCCATTGCTGAGTAGTCTAATAAAAAGGATAGCAATTCCTGCTTTTGAATTGTTTTTTTCTTAATTGAGACACGAGTTAAGAAAAAATATTAAGGTTAAATTCAGTGGAGGTGTCACCTTAGCGCAGGATTGAAATGACAAAGTCCGTCGTCAATAGTCTTTGAGCTGCTTTACAGTGCGGTGATAGTAAAACTGTTGCCACCAAATTAAGTAAATTATTTTCAAAGATATTTTCGAATTTCATTTTTTTAAATTTTTGAACACTGGGGGCTCTGAGCAGTTATTAGCAATTATGAGGTAAAAATAACATATATGCATTATATGCAGGGTGATTCAAAAAGAAGTATACAGTTTCGATGCACTATAAATCGAAAGCAAGGTAAGATATTAAGTGTAACCTGTAACACAATTGTATTGAAATATTTTAAGTTTATTGGAGACAATCACAGATATCACTGGGCAACAAAAAAGAAACATTTTTTTTTGTCTCAGAAAGAAAAATATGTGATTATGATGGCATTTCTTCTCCTGAATTCAAATATGATATTGATTTTTTTTCATCACGCAAGGTTTTCGAAATGCATTTACAATTTGTAACACTTTAATATTTTCTACATTCTTTAGTACACAATATTCGAACATTCGGACTCACCTAGAAATTAAGAAATCACGATTTTCTTTTATAATTCGCCTGTGGAGAATCCCTCTTGATGGTCCAACAGTAATCGGCCAGCATATTAGCATTCCATTTGCCTTGATATCTCTTTTCTATCGCTGAAATCTCCTGATGAAAGCGTTCCCCGTGCTCATCACTCACTGCACCAAGATTTTCCGGGAAGAAATCTAAGTGCGAGTGCAGGAAGTGTATTTTCAGGACGTATTACAACCCAAATTTTTATAAGATGTTATAAAATCATGAGCAATATCACGATAATTTTCCGCCTTTAGATTTCCCAAAAAACTGTGAGTTATATTTTTGAATGTTTGCCAAGCTGCTTTCTCCAGTGGATTTAATAGTTCCTCAAACTTCTCATCATGCATTAGTGATCGTATTTGTATCCCACAAATATAACTTATTTAATTTTTGCTTCACTACTTTTTGGAAACTTCTGTTTTAAGTACATGAAACCAGGAGTATTGCCCAGCTTTCACGAAATTCTTCGTTAATCCTAGTTTGATATGTAACGGAGGTAGATACACATTGCGTCATGTTTCACGTTTTTCTGTCCAGGAATGAAGGATTCGCGTTTAGGCCATTCTTTTCTGATGTAATGGTTTTTTTTGTCCCTAATCCCAAAGGCACAAAAAAAACAACAGTACTTTGTGTAACCAAGCTGCAGACCAAGAATAAGTGCAATTACTTTCATATCACCATAAATATTCCATTCATACACTCCATATAGAAATTTTACCAATATAAATTGAAAGTTTTCATATGTTTCTTTCATATTAGCAGAGTGTGCCACAGGTATTGATGGGAATTTATTTCCATTATGCAGAAGAACTGCTTTTAAACTTGCTTTGGAGGAATCAATGAACAAGCGCCATTCTATAGGGTTATCTTAAATACCAAATGTCTCCAAAAGGGAAGAAATGTCATTACAAAACACTAAGCCATTTTCTTCAGAAAAATAGTCTTTACATTGAGAATGACGACTACGATAAGTACATATCTTTGCATTCTTTTGAAGAAGATTCCATTCTTTTAGCCGGAAACCAAGCATTTTAGACTGTTTTTAGGATAACTTTAAATCTTGTATGGAGATCGTTAAGATCTTCTTGAGTCAATAAATGAGGCTCAGATGAACAGCTTGGTTCAAAAGTTGTATCACCACAAACTGTTTCTTCTTCTTCCTTACTTCTATCGGAATCTGAGCTTTCTTCATCTATGTCACATGTTCTGAAGGCTGTGGTATGGGCAATTCTTCTCTGTGTGGAACTGGCCTCATTGCAGATTGCAAGTCAGTGTACACCACTGTATGTTTTGATATTGACGTAATCCCTTTAATGTTTGTTAAGCAGAAATAACAGGGATCTTTGGGTTCCCTCCAAATCATAGGGATAGCAAATGGCATGTGGCGTGTGCCATTCTTCCATGCAGTGAGAAGCCTACTAGAAGATAAACAAAAGATATGTGGGGCCCAGGTCCTTGTTTGGTACCCCAATTTACACCCAAAATAAAGTTCATAACACTTTTTTACTAATGGAGTAAGGTTCCACCTTTGGGACTTGAGCGTCACTTCACCGCATATGTAACAAAAGTTGTTATGATGATTTAAACAAGCTCTATGCATTTTGTAACTAACAACAAATTAAAAGAAGTAAATTTGTAAATACGTAACATACAACAATCCAGACACAAAGCACTCACAATTACGTGTTTACTGGTTCACTACTATCTCACAACTGACATCGCTCTAATGAATGCATGTTAGTCTAGACCATGTCTGTGCCTGTCTGTTGTGTCTGGTGCCAAAGTGTCTGTGCATGTCTGAACTTGCACAACAGTAGCAATGATACCATTTGAGTTAGCTCATGCGGTTCCATCACTTTTGCAATGCTCTAGGAGTTCTTATTTTACAACGGATAAATGGTCGTTTATTAAAAAAATATTTAAATACATTATTTGAAATTAAAATTTAAAAAATCTGTGGGTGATGGAGAAATTTCGAATACATATTTGAAAACACGATAAAAAAACTGCATTAAGTACAACTATTGGTACTTATGACACAAAAATCATGTTGACAAGTGTATTCTGTATGTGAACCCATATTCACTCGATCCACATTGATTCGGTAAACCCTTTATTCCCGAACGTACGATAAGGTATCAACTCCATTGGTAGCGAATGTGATACGTTTTTTTTTTCCAGCTTTCCCCAGGAAATTTAACAGAACTCAGGACAAACAGAACGCAGTTTAAATATTTTCATCACTATATTTGATAGATTTCTCCAGTCGGAGGTTTTTTTCCGAATCGGGATCAAAATTGCTGTTGCACAGCAGTTGTAGATTGCATTTTACAAAAAAAAAAAAAGCCTCTTACACTGTAGATGCCACTATTTCGAATGATTAGTCACATGATACGTCTTCTATTGCTTACGTCACATCTGTCAGGGGCTAGACACAAACTTCAAAAGTTACAGTTTGCTGAGGTGGGCCTGTCTTTGACTATTACTGTTTTACAACATCCAGAAAGTATATACTTCTTTTTGAACCACCCTATATATATATATATATATGTTATTATTTTATAATACTAATATTATGGAGCTCAGTAATAATTCGTAAGACACACACACACACACACATTTTCACATGTACTGCACTACAGTATTAAATGGGGCCAGAAATGACAATCTTTTGACATCTAAAACAAAAACCTTTATATAACTTTAAAAAAAGCACAGAAGCTCGAATTTACTTGAAATATAGTTGTTCTTATGTGTATATATATATATATATATATATATATATATATCTATAGTAGTAAAAAAAAAGATTCTAAGTTCTGAACTTCTAAGTGCATAATTCTTAATTACTAGCTGATACAACATTCTTCGAAAAAACGTGTGTAAGGTAGTATATAGCAATATTTTCTTTTTCTTTATCATATGAGGATTGGATTTGAAATTCGAGATAAATTAAGGCTGCATTCGTATGTATCCTTGCTCATCATCCACTGTGTTTCTTATCTGAATTTATTTGAGTGAGTGAGTGAATATATATTTAAAGAATCTGGCATCCTTAACTTCATCAAAGTACAACGAATTAAATGGGCAGGACACGTTGTCAGAATGGACGAAGATCGCATCATTAAAAAAGTCTTCAATGCACAATAAATTTTTCACACGAAGAAATGCCTTATCAAAACTAAGGTGGTTTGATGGCCTAGAAACAGATCTAGTTTTGAAAACTAAAAAATGGAGAACACTAGCAGAAAAAGGCTGGATTGGAAGAGGCCTCTTGTGAAGGTCAAGGCCCTCTGTCGAGCCACTGAGGAAGGATAGTATGAGTGAATATCATCGTCACCTTTTTTGTCACAAGAGGGCTTTTGGAAACGGATTTCGTAATTATGAAATATGGTCAAGTGATGAAGACGACACTTGAGTAAGCAACCCCCTTTCCTAACTTCCACACCACACCAACGGGAGGATGCTTGAACCCCCGACTGATTTAACGAGCATCAGGTCACCTCACGACGGGTCTTCAGTGGCACTTAGCTCGGACTCATGACACTACCGCTGTCACCTGGTTTCCTTCAAGGTCAAACTCTTAACCAACACGAAAACGAACGCTGCCGAGCCTTGAAATATTGAATATTTTTCAATGGACGAGCATGATACCTAAACTATCACTTGATACATTTTCAGTCTAAGCCAGCAGGAATATTTAATGTGTCTTTGTGTAAAACACGTAATATAAAAAATAATAAGAATTCCTACTCAGGTCAATAAAGAAAATTTTTAATTTAGTTACTTTTTATTTAATAGTTATGACATAATATATGTATGTAATATATGTATGTATGGCAGAATCACATTATTAAGTGACAAAATAGAAAGTTATTTTCCTTGCAATTTTCCATTTTCCTTTGTATATATGGTGTTAGACTATTTTTGTTTTTGTTTTTATAAAATAGTATAGCAAAAAGAAATCAGATTCTCAGAAACTAGGCCATCCCAGGTAAAATTCGAACCAAGGACCTTTAAATTAAAAGTCCAACGCGCTATCCTTTCCCCAACAGTGACACTGCGAACGATTTTCCTATCTATATACACTGTTGGACTATTATTTTTATTTGTTACTCTCTATTTTTTTTTTCATTTTCAACTTAATAAATGAATTAATATCTGAAAAAAAACTGTATTAACATCAAGTGCATCCACTGCAAGTTTAAAGAAATATTTTTGTTAACTTGAGTGAATGAATAAAAAGTATTTTATTAACTATTGGAAAATTGTGAACAAGATATATAAATAAATATATACGCATAAGGAGATAGTGAACTAATAGTAGGAATTGAAAAAAGTAAAAAGTTAAAACAAATTTAAATTGTGTCCTTTACAAAAAGTTATTATTATTTTAACGAAATACTTTATCCTAAATCAACTCACACTAAGATTATACTTACCAATCTCAAATTATTCTAGGGCAGAAAATGTTATTCAGGAAATAAATTATCGCTTTTAGTTATTACGAATGTAATTAAGAAAATAATTTGCATTCACACACCTTTACCTAATTCGCGTGAGCCGAATAATAATGCAATTGAAATATTAAATTTCAATAACAATCATTCTCACAAGAAAAAAAAGAATTTCTTAATTAAGGCGAAGTTAGGACAGAGAAAACTTCTGTATCAAGAGGTTTCCACAGTTTTAACGAAGATATTTCTTAATATTTAATTAAATTAAGAAAATTTACTTCAGCAGAAACGAGAACAAATGTAATGAAAAAGAGGAAAGAGAGTGGAATACTTAACAAGCTATGTGACTCTTCCAAACACAATTACCTTAACTGCAGCCATTAAATTATGTTCACTGTTTCGGTAGAGGATGAATTCTGATTAAGGTATATATATATATAAAAATATATATATATATATATAGTTATTATTTCTAAAAATATATAAAAATAATACAAGGGTTGTGTGGAAAATTTAGGAAAATGTTCCAAAGGTTTAGTTTACATTTGAATTATTTTGACCGAAAGTTAGTTTCAGTATTTGATATTATAATTGAAAACAAATCTAGAATACATTTTAATTATATATGATTACTCTTAATACTAATTTAAAACTTACACAATATTAATGTCAAGTTTACAGTTGACATAATCCTATTTAATTTATTAAATACCAGCCGTTACCCGCACGCTAAGTTGGGAGTTTCATGATTCTATATAACTATATCTTATTTTTGAAGCCCAGTGGCCGAGT
The DNA here is from genome assembly GCA_019973975.1 of Trichonephila clavata. Lineage (NCBI taxonomy): Eukaryota > Metazoa > Arthropoda > Arachnida > Araneae > Nephilidae > Trichonephila > Trichonephila clavata. Next base: position 28,854 of record BMAO01021600.1, on the reverse strand, counting down.
GATAGTGAATCCCGCTTCCATACCACGGGTCCAAAGTTCAAACTCCGGTTTGGTCAACATCAATTCAGCCTTTCATCCCTTCAGTGGGTCGATATATGAGTATAAAGCTTGCTTGTGAACTTAACATTGGGGACTCGTGTTAGTCATACCTCCTGACTGAAACATTTGCTCATGCACCTCAGGATCCAAGGCCACCTATACTGAGATGGGACGAGTAGACCTTGATCCTCATGGGCTGTTCTTCCACTGAGTTTAGTTATATCTTATTTTTATGTCATTGGTAACAAGATTCCAGCATTAAGTGTTCGATTGTATTCCAAATATTCTAATAACTCTTTCCTTTCGATTAAAAAACGCGAGGCATCACCGCGGTAGCCTAGTGGTCAAGGTAACGGGTAACGGACTCGTGGCTTGTGTGGCAGGATTTCGAGCTTAGTGCTGCTGAAGACCCTCCGTGTAGAGGGTACCAATGCAAGTTAAATTTGTCGGTTCTCGCACCCCTCTCGTTGGTGTCACGTGGAAGGTAAGAGAGGAGGTGTTTTCTGCATCAATTAACCATTTTTCAAAATTGAGATATATCTCCAATAAACCTCGTGTAGTCTTTTAGTCGACAGTAATATAACACTCACTCACTTGGAGGTTTTTTGTTCTGAAACTCCAATCCAGATCTCCAATCAAGAAAAAAAGAAACATGCAAGCTAAATTGCGTCTAATAATTTAAAAAAGGGATTTTTTTGTTTGTAAAGCCCTGCAAAAGGAACAGACATCTATTTTTTTTTCTAAACTCATCATTAGCGGATCTCTACTTTAAAAAAAATTGCCTGCCTAATTTCAAGTCTGCGAGTCTAATAGTTCCGAAGATTTCATGAACAGTGAGTCACTTTTCTCATATAATACAAGGTCATTATAATTCAAGTTCTATTTTTAAAATGCTGTTAAAAAGGAACCACTGGTCAGAATGAGTTCCATTTGGAATTGTATATACTTTAAAATAAAGGAAAGGGTATGGTATAATGAACCAGTTCCAAAGTGTGTCAACAGATAGCGCGTAAGCGACAAAACAAAAGTGGTATTTTGAATCAAATTACGATGTCTCTGGCTGCCTTTAAACCAATCCTATTGTTCAATATTCATGATTTTTTCGGTTTTTTTAACTGAAAAAGAATGACTTAGAAGTCATTCAACATTTGTTGCAGTTTTAATGAAAAGTTCATTCACCACGGTAAGGTTGTATCACATTGGATGAGAAAAATCAGTTTTAATTATTCTTGGGCCGAAAACCGCTTAAAAAGCAACAATAAAAACGACACAATATTTTTTCTTACGCTGCACTGTGTTCCTTATTCTTCAAATAAATTCTGCTCAACTTTGAAGTCATTCCGAGTAGAGGCTCTTTTTTATAGCACAATTTGGAAGAGGAACTTCAATTATAACCACCCTTTATATGGAGAGAAATTGAATTTATATAAATGATATACTCCTATATAATTACAAAATGCATCATAATGTACTTTTTTCAAATATATATATATATTTCTTTATTTCAAAATAAAGAGAAATTATAGTTAATTATTATTTTTTAAAAAGAGTCTTTAAAAAAATACTGAGGTAAAGTAATTTATCGTATAACATCACATATTTTCGTCCATCAAAAGCATTAATACATTTTTATAAAAATTTAGTTCAAAATTATCTTTTAAATATAAAGGAAATCACAAATGTGCTAAAGTAAAAAGGAAAACGTTTCAATTATTTCAGCTCTGAAAAGAGTTGAAATGAATGAATGCGTACTTTTAAATGGAAAAAGAACAAAAATTGATTTTTAAAGAGGAATTTGATAACAAAGAATCACAACTGCTATAAATTGAATAAAAAACACATTTCTAACTTGTACCAAAATAAAAATGAAAGGATATCAAATAAAGCTTTTTACATCAGTGCAAATTATGACCTATGTATATCCCTCAAATGAAGGACGGTTAAAAAGCAAACAGTGTCTGGGATTGATTCCATTTATTTAACAAAGGCCGCTGCAAAAGGAAATTGTCTCGCTCAGTTATACGGAAACAACAGAAATTTATCTATGTACTTTAACACTGGCATTTTTATAGTATTTCCTTTACTTTTATATTTGTACAGCAGACATTTCATAATGTTCCTGTTTTTACAAAGCTTATAGATAATAAGATTTCTCTTCGTGTCTAAGGCCCTTTTTCCAGAAAAATATATCGTTAATAGTATACGTTATTCTTATGTTATTACAACATTTAATCTCAGCAATTGATAATAAATATTGATTCAATAGTTTGTTTGTTATTTTTAAGACGTGTGCATTGTATTTGTTGCTTATTGAGAAATGTAATTTTCCTCGTTTTCTTTCACTGGTGATAAGAAATTTGGAAAAAGATGTTACAATTATATTATTTTGTCTGCTCACTAAATTTCGTTAGTGACTCTGGTAGCCAACTGGTCATAGTCATGGTTTTATGGCCAGCTTGTCATAGATTTGATCGCTAGTGTGACCGTGGTAGCCCAAATGTCAGGGCAACGAATTCATGGATTGTGTTTTATGAGTTCAAGCCTAGCAGCGCTGAAGACCCGTCGTGCAGAGGTGGCCCATGCACGTTATATATGTCGAAGCTCAAACGTCCTCCCATTGATGTGGTGTGGAAATTAGAAGACGGAGTTGCTAGCTCAGGTGTCATTATCGTCACCTGACGATGGTTCCAAATGACGAAGTCTGTCGTCGAAAGCCCTTTTGTATCTGAATTGTGCGATGTAAATATTCACTCCCCCCCCTTTTATTCCTAGTACCACTGAAGACCCCCACTGGGGATGATTCATGGTAAATATGTCGTGTTTCAAAGAACTCACGTTGGCATGGTGTGGAATTTTGGAATAGAGGGGGCAGTTCAGATTCAAAACCAGGAGATTCATCACCAATAGACACTGGATGCGACGTTATTAAATTCGCATTTGTATCATGATTTATAGTATGAGGTATTTTAACAATTACTTTGATTATTGTTTTTGACAAACAATTTTTAGTGCAGTATTTGCTTTTTTTCTATAAATCTTTGAGTTCAAAGTGCAAAGGACTAAATATACATTTTTAAAACCAATTTAATGTTCACCACAGTTCAGTTACAAAATCAGTATTTCCTAAATCATTGTTTTTAAAATTAAAGTATAACCATATTTTGTAAAATAAATTAGTGAAAAATACTAATATTAAAAAATGTAATTTTTATTTATTTTCTTACAGCAGTGAGTGAGTGAGTGAATGAGTGAATATTAACATCGCACTGTTTTAGCTACACGGGGGTTTTTTGGTGACGGAGCGCGTAATTTTGAACCATGGTCAAGTGACGCGGACGACACCTGAGCTGGCACCCCACACCAACGTTTGAGCTCTCGACAGATTTAACGTGCCTCGCGCCCTTACACGGCGGGTCTTCAGTGGTACTGGGATCGAACTCATGACACGCTAGCCATGATCCGATGCCTTGACCACTTGGCTATCACGGCCACTTTTCTTACAGCAGATATAAATATCTAGTGTTTTTAAAGAAAAAAAATGAAAGAAATGCAAATAATTGTTTTTGGAGATTTCATCATTCACCAATGTAAAAATACAGCAAAGAATTTTTGGACTTCACGCCCTCTGTCAGAAAATGAGCAAAACTTAGCAATCAACAAATCTAAAGTTGAAGTGTATAAAATACCCAAACCCTTATATATGAAGAATCATTGACGGATTGAAATTTTTCAATTCCATTTTCGAAGGACTATATGATGATTTAATTCCTCCCAATGAAGCCTTTGAACCTGATTTCAATTCTAAGTAATTTTACTAAAATGATCACTTTCCTTTTACGTAACGATCCATTGAAATGAACTACTCTAATTAAAATTTAGTCCTCAATTTTTTTCAATATATCATCATTTGGTGTACTTCCCTTGATCAAAAATTGGGAATTCCTTTTATTCCTAAGTTCGAGTTCAGCCTTTAAGTTTCAAAACTGTGTATATTTATCTTAGACTGAGTACAAGTCGCAGAGTGTCCAGTTTCCCCAATACTACTTTCCAAACATAAGTGGTTGCAGTAAAAATAATGGGCATACAATTCTATTAAGCTTCTCTAAAGCTTATATTTAATAATTATTTTCTAAAATTATAATACCTATCCGCACAAAAACATCCGTACATAGACGTAAAAATAAATTTCCACTGTTGTATAAGATTATTGGTTTTCAATTTCATCAAATGTCCCTGTATCATTACTGATATTTTTATATATTGATGAACTGAAATTCAATTATTAGCACTAAGAAATTTCTGGCAATCTTACACATGTATGTTTTCTTCTGAAATAGAAATAATTTGTCAAGAGGAAATATACCAACGTAATTTATGTTGAATATATATATGTGCGTGTTTACAACTTTATTCTTAAGGTATCCGACTAACCATAAATTATGAATTTTGCCAAAAAGTTGACAAATTCTCTAATGATTTTATTTTATTATCGGATTCTTATCGGATTTATAAGAATACCGTATATTATTTTCCGTTCACTAGAACAAAAACTGTAAGTGTTTTAGTAAAAGTAAATATCATTACTTTAAGCAAGATGCCATATTTTAATACGCGTTTTACTCGAAATGTGTTTTTGAAAATGCCAGCGATTGTTCAAAAGGTTTTGAAAATAATTAACCCAAATGTTTTGTGCATCTTATGTATAATAGAATTTTTTTAACCTTCAGGTTTATAAATCACTGTTTTATCACAAAATTTATAGTCCCTTATGGGAATATAATCACTGTTTTTTTCAAGCAATTTCGTACAATAACTAAGATAAGGTGTTGTAGTTTTTGTAAAAATTAAAATATTTCTTATCTTGAATATCGTTTCAAAAATGAATAACATAGCTAAACATAAGAATTTGAAAATTTGTTCATAAACTTTTGGTACAAAATGGGCCCCTTTTATGTTATTTGTTGTAAATTTTTACGAATTTTTTCACATTTTAATAATAATAATTTATTTTTCTCTTCTTAATTTTAGTATATTTTTCTTAAAATGTACGAAACAAATCTAAAAATAACAACAACAAAAAATACCCATAACACAATTTTTTTTTAAAAGAAAGAAGTTGTCAGAATTAATAGGATACCTTAAATATTTACATGGAATATTCTAACTATGTGTGTGAGTTTAACAATTTTCATTTCAGACGAATTTGAGAATAGAAAAAAGGATAAACACATTGAAGTATGTGCAAATATTTGATGATTGCATATTTCTTTTCTATGATGAAAACAAATGATGTTTTCAGAGAAACTTAATTTAAAAATCTTACTAGGCCAACAAAAATGTATTGATTTGTTTTTTGTTGAACATGTCTGGAATCACTGCATCTCAAATAAGATTTTTAACTCGCCTTTGCTTAAAAAAGAAATTTTTCCGAGATATTAATATCTGTATTAAAAGTAAGTAGAATAAATTTGCCAAAACTGTTTTATTAAAATAATATGGATGCATTTTTTCTTGAAAATATAATAAAAATAATATTCATGAAAGAGTGAAGCAGTCCAAAGGAAAATCTAGTGTATTGTTCCTTCTATTCAATGCAAATCCTATTCATTAAAATTGCTTGTTGTATGAGGTAATACATAAGAGAATTTTTCATTTAAAATAAGGAAGAATTTCAGTAAAAATGATTACATTTTCATTGTTAACAGATTTCACTTACAGATTTCTATATGGAGGAAGCATAACTTATAAAATATTTCATCGCAAATAGTGTTATGGTTATTGCTGTTCGATAATAATAGTCTTGTCAGGACAATACTTTGGTTGGTATACTATCGATGCACATTTTTGTTTATGTTAATATTAAACTGAGAAACTGGGGATATAATGGGGAGATTCGGGTTTCTCCTTATTCAGTTACAAGATTTATCATAAATTACATTTTACACTTAAAAATACATTAAATGGCAAATTTCCAAGCAAACAATAATTATCTTTAGAAAAATTAATTAGTAAAGATTGCATACCATATGAATTTTATCAAAACGCTGATTCTACAGAAAATAAATTTCATTAGAAAAATGTTGCATTACACGTATTCCATTAAAGTTATTCCTTTTAATTAATAACAACCCACAAACTGCCACTTAAAGTATGCTGCTAAATACTATAATTGTTGAGACGTTTGAGAAAATTATTGGTAGTGTGAGAGTTAGGTAATTAAATATTTGGTTTATTTACGTCACAGCTATTAATTACAGTATATAAATTTACATTGAAGTTATTCAAAAAATTGAGTATTTCATTAGAGTTCAAAATGAGTTATTTGCGAGAGAGAAGGCAACACAACCGTTCTCTTTGGTGTTTTTTCCGGAATTTCCTTTCCACTCCATGGGTGTTGGTACGGGAGCGGTTTCATCCTGACATTTCAAACTACACCACCAATTCTTTCTGACACCTTGGAGTTTCCGACTCTCAGGTGTCCAGTCGTTGGATTTTCTCACGATCATAGGTTGCCGGGGCGATGCCGGATGACAAGAACCCACAATATTTAGGAATGCACGTGTGCATAGGAATGGTATTGTCCTATCCACAAAAAGAAACCAATTTTTTTGTTGTCTGATGTGAAAACGTCACATTGTTTTCTAAACATGATATTGGTCGTTTTTCCACTTGTCGCTGCAAATCAGAGCAATTAGTGAATTTTTCCATACACACACGAACCATTTCTTAAGCCAGATGATTTAAGAAAAAAATCGACTCAAATTAAATTTGAAGATTATTTGTTGGAAATATGCATACGGTTGCTTTAAAACATAATCAAAGCTCCCTGCAAAATTTTGGAACGATACGATTAATGGTGTGTATTTGTATCGGTTCGAAATATACATAGAAACATTGAAATTTATACATAATTGTTAAAAATAAAGTAAAGGTTCTTAAAATGATGATTTGTGACCAACTAAACTTTAAATGATTTTTGTTGTAATTTGAAGACACTCTTGGTATATGAATATTATAAAATCTGAAATAAATAAATAAATAAAATAAGCTTAATTACAAGATTTAAAATTCTTTTTTTTAAAACTCTTTATATATTTTCTCCATTTATTCGTGTTCTTTTCCTAAAAGAAATTAATTTCTTGAAATGTATTTAAAATCTTTATATTAATTTTTAAATAAATTATCTTTTATAAGTAATTTTTATCAAGCATACTAATCATGTTTGTTTTGCTTATCTCTGATCATCCTATCTTCAGCTAAATCAATTACGTAGTTAAAGTGACCTCACTTATAATAAACAAACAACCATCTTCCTAGCATTAGTACAATCCAAAACTTGGCCACTAGCCCATTTTTAAAATGGAAGTTCTAGTTTATTTATATTAAATACAGTCTCTGCTTTACAGCTTCAATTATTTTGAATTTATCGGAAGATGATAAATGACAAAATAATTCCCGTTTCTAAATTGAAATAAAAATATTTTCAAAAGTATTTTGGAATTTTCTGTTGAAAATGGGCATTTAGAAGTTTATTTAAGTATTCATAAGGCAGGAAAAACGTAAGTATAACGGGATGCAATAAATGCATAGTCTGTAATAAATCATATTGGTATTATAAATGAAACTGATACATTAAATTTCGGAGACACTACATATTTTATAAAATCAGTTCATTGATTAACAAGCAGTTCTAATAAACTTGTATATACCACAGAACTTATGAGTATAATAGTGGGAGTTTATAAATAAGCTCTAAAACTTGTCAAGTCAGATTATTTACTGTTACTATTTTCTAGAAAAGTTAATTATTTATATAAATTTGTAAAAATGCACACACACATCTATATGTAAATGATTATTAAAAAGTATAATTAATTTCCAACGATTTGAACGTTTTACTTAGCAATTTCTTCTAACGTGTCTTTCAACAAAGAATTTAAAACGACATTTTATGCTTTTATGTGAATTTATTAAAAAATAATGTCTTTTAGTGGTGTACCTACACAGATTCGCCATCCATTTTTGATAACGAACATTCCTGAAAGCATTGAGAAAATGCTAAAGGAAAAGAATATCAATATAGGCAATAAATTCTACTATAATTTGGAGCGATGGCACTACCTACATGATTATAACTGTAGCGGTAATAAATTATGTTAAAACACTAATTGTTCCTTTTTATACATATTTCTCTCTTCTTTTCTTTGATTTGGATTTGTAATGTACATTTAAGATCCTATAAAACAAGAATAACCCTACTTCACTGTCCGAAGTTAGTGACAACTTTAGAAAATATAGCAGATTTTAATTTTGATCAGATGATTTTATTTACAATGTTGGTTTTCTGCTATTGGCTCTCGATATCAGAATTGAATACTCTTCTTTTCTGAGTTTTGTAGGGTATTTAACTTTCCCATCGTCATCATCATATCTGGCAAGACACCCCCCCCCCCCGTGGGCCAGTACCTTCTGTTAAATATTTCTCCATAGTGACCATTTGTTCACCGTCCTTCGCCAAGTTTTCTCGTTTATAGTCCCAAAGTCTAATTCCCCTCAATCTGTCCATCTTAGCCATAGTCTTCCAAGCTTCCGAATCCTAGTGATTTTGAACTGTACTATCTTTTTGTCAACATTATCTAGCATTCAAATTATATGGGCCACCCAATTCACTTTGTTTATTTTTATAAATAAATTGAATTCGATTATGCAGTCAAAGTTATTAATAATGTCACTTTGCTTCTATATAATTCGAAATTGTGTCTTCTGCATCATTTTTTTCCGTTTACAGCTCCAAGTATTTTTCTCTCAAAAGATTACATTCAAATTTCTTCCAGTTTTATTACTATCGAAGTCTGAGATGCATATGTAAGAAGTGGTCTAATAAAAGTTAATTTATCCGTCATCTCTTTAATTATTATAATACTACATATACATGCATACATATATGAACACTATATATATATATATATATATAGTTTGGTCTAGTTCTACTGTGGCTAAGACTTTGTTCTATCATGACTCTAGTTATATTAGGTTTATAACTATTTTGTGCATATTTTTTTGAAATATATATATACATAGATAGATAGATAGATAGATATATAATGTGTATATTAGTTATTATTTCTGCATGTGTATAGAAGATATTATCGCCAAAATATTATGGAAAGACAAATACATCTTTATATAGTGATTAAAAGTACCATCTTTGGTGGCTGATGTTTTTATGCTAAAATGTTTCCGAATAAATTGAGTAGAGAGTATCAACAAACACACAGTATTCTGTTTTAAGGTAAATTTTTATCCCTCTATTCAAGTATTTAACTTCTCATCTATGAAATATTTTTATACTCCAGAGCTATATATATATTCAACATTAGATCGCAAATGATAATTTTCAGATCTTTTTAATTTTATTTACACTTTTATACACGTTAGTCTTCTTTTAACAGTTCATGTTATCATTATTTTTAAAGTTCCGTGCGTACACAAAATTTATCAACAATTTTAAATAAAGTAAACCATCAGTGGAAACAATTACACATACATAGCATAAGAATGCTGAATAAAATTTAAAATTTTAAAAGGGTTATAAATATTTATATAATGGGTACGCTTTCAAAGGCTTCATGCTCTCGTTGTTAAAGATTGAACGACATTTTGTTCCTTAACTATTTTCTATACCGAAAAGAAAATAGCTAGCTAAAAGCTGAACGCTTACATAAATCGTTTTTCATTAAAATGTAAATATTTTTGAATTAGAAATCTCCACAGTCTTTTGTGTAAAATTTAAATTTTCTGTATTTTAAAAATACTTCTAGTTTATGCTCAATAACTTTCATCTTTTTAAAAATGAAAATTGCTTCTATTGAATGCACGCTAACGAGAAAGCGCTTTTCGCATTAAAACAAGTGAAGAGAAAACAGTTCTTTGCAATGGTTTCAGGCAATTTGGGTATTTTACAAAGAGGATATTACATATCTTTATATATTTTACTCTTCGTTGAAATTTCCAATAAAAGAATTCAAAACTTATGGAGGAAGCTCCAGAGTTTATGTTTTATGCATTAGAAGAGAAAATAGAAAGTCAAGTAAAAATTATTGGCAACTCTATCCGAACGATTAATTTGCTTAAAACTTCCTGAAAAATAATAATATTTTAGCATTATAGTAAAGATGAATAATTCATTAAGCTGTTTTCTGAGTCAACTAATAGAAGTTTCAAAATTCATCGTAGCATTTTACGTCAAAAGGCTTTTATATGCCTGAAATATAGAAGGGAATTTTTAATGAAAGCAAAAAGGATCCATAATTTTTTAATCACTTGCTTTTAATTCATTTTTTAATTTGTAAATATTTATAATCCCTTACAAATATGTTTATACATATAAAATGTTCTGATCACAATGCCTGAATAAATTGCCGTGGCAATGAAAATACATTTTATGACGGGGAGGATGATTTGACTGAAAAAGGTGAGTTTCCATGCATCAAATATCAGCTAGACTCCACCTTGAGGATTCTAAGGAGCAACAACTGCAAGAACGATGGATGTAAGAAAAAAATATGACAAGTTTGAGGAATACCGGTGTATTTAGAGCGATATCAATATGTGTGTTGCTCGATGCAATTACCAACAAGCAATGGCGGTCCCCATCAGACAATTCTGAGCCATTTTGTAGGATGTACTGGAAATCCTTGTTGCTCCCACAACAACCAGAAACATAACTCGTCGATTGGTTGCTTAAGAAGACTGGCATTTGACCTCACAATAGCAGACGACTTCATTTGAGATCCTACTGAGCTGGAGAGATGTGGATGACGAAATAACGCATGCTCATGTTCTCAGAATAGCACTTTGATGTTTTCAACGTTATTCTCCATCTTAATAAATGCAATCTGTCTGCGTATGTGGAATGCCCAAATGCAGGACGAAGTAGGGTCATGATCTGTCACGTCATTGTGGTGTACAGCAGTTCTCCTCTGCAACATATTGAAGCACTACATCAACCAAATGGTGTTTGGATGATAGGCTATGGTAGCCTTGCAGTCACGGCCACAAACTCGTGATTAGTGTGTCGGGAGTACGAGTCCTACTGCTACTAAAAGACTTACTATGTAGAGAAGCCGATGCACATTAAATCTTTCGAAGTTCAATGTCCACTCATTGTTACTGTCGTGTCCTTCTCGAAGGGAAAGAAGGAAAGTTGCCAGAAACTCAGACATGTTGGACTTCTACACGATAGATTGCGACACCACCTTCTCCACCTCCACAATTTAGACATCGGCTAAAAGGGAAGGAAATATTCTCCAGCACCCTGCACCCGAAATTTCTACTGCGACCACCCACAGGACGTTCGGACTCACTGATTTTCAAGCACGTACTCCATGTGTACTCAGATGGTATTTGGTGCTATCCTGCATCTAACCAGAGCCTCAGGTTTGAAGTTCAATACTTTAACCACTTGGCTACTCTCGGCCACTCCACTCGTTGATGGGGTGTAGTAGTTTGGAGAGAATGTGCCAGCTCAGATATCGTCCTGGTTACTTGACCGAGATTCAAAATTACTTGGGCTGTCGCCAACAGCCCTCATGTTGCTTTATACTGCGATACTAATGAAGTCCATCTCTCAATCGGGAAAGGGGGTGACCAATATCTTTTTACAGCACAATAACACCCGTTCATGCACTGCATGTATTAAAGAATGTTCTCTGCTAGATGTGCAAATGAGTCTTTGTGTTTATTACTCTGTCTTGAACTCTCACTAGCAAACACAACTCACTCATGATTGGATAGCGTTCGCATGAACCGCAATCAATGCGTCCAGAAAACGAGGCAAGGAAATGGTTGACAGGGAATGGAGAAATACTCCTCGGAACACTATCCTTAGGCTCATTGATTCTGTATTTGGACGTCCTGTTTCGTTTATCGCCATACAGGGATGGTCTAAGAAACCACTCCGCTGACGCTGTTTTCGCTTTGTGTTAAGAATACTATATTAGAATATGTATTACTTATTGTTCGTTCTTGTCGTTTAACACGCTTTTATAAGTGTCACTTGTATGTAACGGAATCTTTGAACTCGATTTTCCCCCGCTTTAAAAGGTCAGAATAACTCAAAATTTTGCACACCTGTCAAGGACCGATAACAATACAATAATTTCGTAATTTTATTCTATTTACCTGATCAGAAATAACAGTTTTTAGATTTGGCGACTAATTCATTATACCGTTTCCAGATTTAGCGACTAATAATTCTATGTACCATTTCAATATTTAGCAATTAATTACATAAGCTATTTCCAGATTTGGCGATTAAAAGCTTGTTACAACCCTATAATAGCGAAAACGTTCGCATCAGCAATTTCTTACCATAATATAAACAATTGTCTAGTTTTTCTGGTAATGGAAATAAAAAATTATAGTTTGAAAAAAACTAAAAAACACGTTTTAAACTGAATTGAACTAAAAATAAAAAAATAATTCTTAATAAAGAATAAAATGATTAACGAGAAAATGAATGTCATTGTGGTAAAAGCGTGGGGTGCTTTGTACTACATTTTTACACTAATTCAGCTTTTCGGAATAGAAGTTATAAATTACAACAATTGATACATTTATAGAGCACCCCACGCTTTTCATGCCTTCCCCATGACATTCATTTTCTCGTTAATCATTTTATTCTTTATTAAGAATTATTTTTTTACTTTTTAGTTCGATTCAGTATAAAAGCGTGTTTTTTAGTTTTTTTCAAACTATAATTTATTTTTCTTTTTTTAGTTCGAACTACAATTAAAGCGTGTTTTTTAGTTTTTTAAACTATCATTTATTCATTGTTGAATTTATCCTTGGGTTTGATATTTGAAGCTGGAATTACGTTGGCTGTAAAATTAGTCTTGCTCTTCAATGGATATTAATTAACGGGTCTGAAGTGTATTTATTCTCTGCGTTTATGAGGCCTCGAATGAGTCCCATATCGTTATATTAGATTCCGTCTCTTTTGAACAGGTCAAACAAATAAAAGTGTGTAAAGAAGAAAAAGTTCGAATTAAATTTTTTTTTTTAATGTATCATGTTTTTATAACGGACTAAAAATTATAAAATTCCTCCTTTTCGTTTATGTTTTCTTTTTTAACATTTTCATGCATTGTTATCCACTTCTCATCTATGATCCAAATTTCAAGTCTCTAGCTCCTCGGAAAGTCACATAGTTCAAAATCGATTACAAAATTCCCCCCGGACAGACATTAAAGAAAGCGAGTTAATAAAAGTATGGTAATATGAAGTGTCAATCATTTTTTCACCTTTTAAACGTGTTCCTTTCATGTTAATTCGTATCATCACTTCTAAACGTATTGCTTTATAAAAATAAAAAATATTTAGCAGTTAGAACGCAAATTATTTTTTTCCCACATGCACGAGCCTTTTTTTTTTTTAATTTTCATTTTCAGAAAAATGTTTATATTATGGTTAGAATTGCTAACACACACCCACCCTCCAATTTCTCAGATACAGAACACTTTTTTTTTTTGTCTTACTTCTATTAACTGCAAGTGTATTTTATACTCGCATATAATTAGCTTTAAATTCAAAACATTCGCCTTAGGGTTACACCTTATTCTTTTAGTTGGCAAATCTGGAAATGATGTATGAAATTAGTCGCCAAATCTGAAAAAGGTATATGGAATTAGTCGCCAAATTTAAAAATGGCATAGGCAACAAGTCGCGAAATCTGGAAAAGATATATGGAATTGTCGCCAAATCTGATTATCCTTATTCCTGACGATCCTGAAAAGTACAATGGAACAAAATTATGAAATTATTGTATTGTCATCGGTCCTTGATAAGTGTGCGAAATTTCGAATGAATCCGATCTTTTTAAGTAGGTAAAAATCGAGTTCTAAGATTCCGTTACATGCAAGTGAAACTTATAAAAGCGTGTTAAAAAAGGACTCGGCATGTGAAAAAAATTAAGTTCTAACCCATCGTTTCTCATACTGTGGGGCGCGCTCCCCTTGGAGGGAGCATGAAAACCTTACGTGGGGGGAGGGGGCGAGCATATCGAAAAAGCCAAAATAAAAGATTTAAAATAATTATTTACCGAAAGGAAGTAAAACAAAATACATTCAGACGTGATAAAAAATAAAATACTCATAAATGTATCATTGTACGGCAAAAAGTATTTAATAACTGATTTATCAATAATAAATTAAAGCAATTTTAGTAATAACTAGTGACTTCCATGGGCTTGTTATACAATATATAATGCATATATTGATAATATGTGCAGTTTATAATATTAAAGTAGCATTGTGTAGCTTTAGCGTCGAGTGAGTGAATATTAACGTTAAACAGTTCAGCTACACGAGGGTGTTCAAGATTCTAAAACATGACGCATTTAAGATTTATTCATAAATGAATAAATGATATTTTTAAAAGAAAACTAAAAATCCATGTTTTTATTGTAGATCGAACCAAATAATAAAAAATAAATTATACTTTAAAAAAACTAAAAAACACGCTTTTATAGTGAATTGAACTAAAAAGTAAAAAAAAATAATTTATTAATATAAGAATAAAATGACTAAGAGAGAAAATTAATGCCATTGCGGTAAAAGCGTGGGGTACTTTGTACTACATTTTT